>PVIJ01008436.1:28679-74391 GCA_004024925.1 Scalopus aquaticus | reverse complement strand
GGGGGGGGGGGGGGGGGGGGAGGAGGGAGCCAGAGGGAGGGAAGGAAAAGGGCACAAAATGGAATAGGAAAGAACACAAAGGACCATGGAGATGGATCACGGGTGAATTGGTGGTGGGCTACCCAAGGGGAATACAAAATGTAAAAGACATAAATAACAATAAAAATATATATTAAAAAAAAATATATATATATATTAAAATAAATAAAAAAATAAAATGACTAATTATGAAATAAATGGAAAGGCCTTTTGTATGCTCAAAAAAAATAAATAAAAGAACTATGATTCATATATTAAAAGGATTTAATTGAAAACAAATTGCAAGATCAGATAAATTATGAAATAGAAATGCTCAAATAAAAACAAAACAAGCAAAAATATGAAATAGTAACTTTGATGAAGTACTTCTTCAGTGGTCTCATAAAAGGATTGACACAGGTGAAGAATAAACAAAATTATTCAACCTGAAATACCAAAAGAAAAAATACAAAGTAAAATAATAACCAAAGAAAAGATAAAAAAATACAAGAGCTGTGGAACGATAGCAAACAGTGACATGAGTGTGATACAAATCACAGAACAATGGGAAAAGGATGGAACTGAAAAAATAATTGAAGACATAATGACTGAGAATTTTAAGAAATCAATGACAAATACCAAACTATTGATATATATTCAAGAAATTTAGAAAACACCAAATGAATTAAAAAATATATATATTAAAATCACTAAAAATAAAGCAATGAGAAAATCTGTAGGCCCACTGCCCAAGATGAATAAGGATAAAAATTAAAAGCAAATCTATTAGAAACTATGAAAGCAGAAAGAATATAGACTACTGCTTTAGAATGTTGAAATAGCTGCCAACATAGATTTCTACAATTGGCAAAGGAAAAAGAGCAAATTTAACCCAAAGCAAAAATAAATAAATAATGAAGATCAAAGCAGTAATCAATAAAACTAAAACCAGAAAAATCCATAGAAAAATAAAGCTGGCCTATTTAAAATGTTAGTAGATAAAATTGTTAAACCTGTAGCCAGAGAAACCAAGAAGGAAGAGAAAATCACAACCAGTATCAGGAGTAAATTAGAGATAGGTCATAAATATATTAAAAATGTAAGAAAATATATCACACACTAAATAACATAAATTTAACAAATTGAACAAAAAAAATCCAAGTTAGACTCCTTAAAATACGGAAACTACAAAAATCACAGAATGGTGAGAACAAAAATATTCCTAACTCATTTAAATTTTAACTGTGAATTCTGAAACCAGAATTCAAAAGCAGAGAAGTTCTGAATGGTATCTTTTTCTTTCAATGTCTGTTTTCCCATATGTAAAACAGAAAAAATGACTTCACTTACTGAAAAGGACGAGTGTAAAAATTTTTTAAAAATTAGCATGTGTAAATTGTTTAGAACTGTGACATATGATACATATTACGTGTGTTATTATAATATTCAAAATTAAAAAGCAGTAAGATAGTCATACACACACAAGTAGATATATAGACATCTACTTCAGTATATATATGTACTTGTGTGTCTGTGTATTTAAATACAATGGTAAGTACATTAAAAAAAGCAAAAAGATAATTTTGTAAGAGTTTAAGGTAGTGTTTAGCTGATAAGAGCTGGAGACAGAAAAATGGAATTCTGAAATAACTCCTGGGAGGTTAAACAGCCTTGGTAAGGGCACATCTTATCTTGTATAACAGTTTCAGGATGTCTGCACTATTGTGCTTTGTAACTTTCACACATATACACATATAGTCTTATGTGCTTTATTTTGTGTGTGTGTGTGTGTGAGAGAGAGAGAGAGATATATCAGATGTTTTATAATAACAAACACTAAGAAAGATCTATACAATTTTAAAAAACAGAGTAAGTATGTGGTTATAAGTTAAAGTTAAACATTGTGTGTGTGTTTATATATGCTTGTGTGAACATTTAGAAAAGTGGGCAAGTCCACACAACGAAGAGTGAATTCATCAGAATTGCATTAGGGTTGGAGTAAGAGGTACACATCTTGTTGCAATAACTGCATTATTCTTGCAAAGAAAAAACACTGAGAGAGACAGGAGAGAGTTAAGAGGGAAGAGAAAAAGAGAAGAGGAAGAAAAGAAGGGAGAAACAGACCGATTCTAAGACTTGTCTTCTATTTATAATCCATCTAAATAACCTGAGTATTTCAAAACAAATGAATATGAAAGTAATTATGTAGTTATATGACTTATTTGGTTCAATTTAGGGAAGCTACATTTGGAATATTCATAAAAAAGAATAACTAAAGCATACGGTTAGAGTTCAAGAATGGGTCTCTGTTCTTAAACTGTAAAAAATTAAACAGCGCCTTCCTGGTGGTGCAGCGGTTAAGCGCTGCGCTGTGGAGCTGTCGGCAGCGGTGATGAGAGTTAGACTCCCGGCCTGGGAGATTCCCACACAGCGTGGCAGACCTCTCGTGCCTCGCCCGCTGCTCCCCTCAGCAGTGTATTTCGGTCGATCTGCCTGTTCTGCTCCCCACTCTGTCTCTGGTGAACCCTCTCGTGGCCCCACGCCTCTGGCCTGTACCCCAGCTTGTATGCATACATAAATAAATCTTAAAAAAAAAATTAAACAACACATTCTGTTACTTATCAAATAATGATAGTAGAACTAATGAATTTTAAAACTGATAGGTAGTGAACTGTGATATGACACTGCTCCGAAAACTAGGGCAATTTAGAATATAGAATTTTCTGGGGATAATTTTTATAAATATAAAAACAACTGTATTAATAAGATTTTGTTCTTAGAAGTAACTGCATTTCTGAACACTTGTGTTCCATTATGAAAGTAAAATAAAATATTTCGCTTAAAGAATTCAAAATTCAATTATATACTATACTTTGAATTAGAAATTTCATGAATGTCAAGTGTCTCAAAGGAGAAAAAAAAAAAGTTTCAGATTCCTATTTCCAAATCAAAGAAGTAACAAAATTACAACAGAACAACTCAATACTTACATGTTTCTATCTTTGACCTTAGAGAGTTTCAGTATCAATGTAAAATATATTTACTATACATGCTTGCTCTGCATTATGTGTTATAAGAAAGCAATAAAAATAAATTTCATTAAGTTTGTAGTTTTGTATGTTTTTACAATTGGCCCACTTCATTGATTGATTGGATTGATAAACATCCAACCTCACAGAATTTCTGTTACTGATCTCTGCTGACTTTATTCCCAGTACTTTATTTTAGTCAGGTAGGGCGTATGTCTAATCTTTATACCTCCCACAAAACCTATACAGCGGCAACCACCATGTAGCAACTCACCAACAGCTGAATAATGTTGAAGAACCATTGCCTAATTTAAAGAGTGTTTAAACCTTTAGCTATTTTAGAATATAAGTAATACAAATATGTAAAACTGAGATAATTTACAAAAATGTAAAACTACATTAAAACATATTACAAAATAGTCCCTATGAATGTTTCTTCAGCAAATTTTTGCTATACTGCTTAAAATAAACATGTAGATTTTCATCCACAGGCACTATCTTAATATACCACTAAGGGTTAAAAAAAGAAAAGAAAAGAAAAGATTGCTTTGTTTTATAAAGCAATTACGAAAAACTTCATTAGAGGTTCAGGTGCTTCACTGAACAGACCTTTAGGATAAAAAATCATTAATATGGATTTTAACAAGGCTGTAAACATAATTTATATTCTTAAACTACACACCCGCCCCCCAAAAAGTCAAATTTCAGTAAATAAAAAGTAACTACAAAAGCAGGATATGTATTTCAGAATAACAAAAGCAGATGGAGAAAATGCTGATCAAATCAGCCATACCAATTTGGAATTAAGTACTTTCAGAATATTATCTTTCTCAAAATTTTGAAAACTCTTAAGACTACCATAAAATAACCAACTGCTAAGTTTCCTCTTTAGTAAGCAAAGCAACATCAATATATTAATAGTCACTGTCAAAACCGTACAATATATTTAAAGCATTATTTTATACTAAAATATTTAATCATACATTTAATCATGTTTTCAAATTGGGTTTGGGATAAATTTATTTGGGTTAAATTCACATGCAATCTATATTGTATGGCAGAATTTGGAGCAGAAAAATAAAAGATTAAAATACATAAAATTATAACAAATAATAATCTCAAGATAGTGCTCATGTCCACAAACAAAACTGTATTTATAAATCTACAGTGCAAAATGTTCATCTGTATTGTTTTAAATGCCAGAATCATATTTGCTTCTTCATACATACTTAACTAACAAAAGTCTAACTGAGGTAACCAAAATTACTTTATAACCTTAAAAAAGAAGTAATGTTATTTTTAATATGGATGCTTGGAGAACTCTCCAAATGGTTCAATCATCTAGTGTGTCTCTATGTCATATTAAGATCTATGAAAAATGGTCAAGCTATCTACACTGTTAAGATTCTCTTCTTTAACATGGATTATATTCTTACTCCAAAAGGAAATTAAAAGAAAAATGAGTGAGGAAATGGTTAAATGTACATGATACAAATATTTATTTTTGTTCTGAGTACATTTTAGATATATCTAAATATATGAATTTAATTAAGATAACTGACACAAAATCCTACCTGAAATAATTTTTCCTCTTGGCCCATGCCATTGGAATGATGGGTCTATCAGTTCAGAGTTTCGTAGTCGTTGGGTTACACATAACACATGTGGACTCTTTTGATGAAGCATAACATACACGTTCACTGAAAATATAACATTAAAATATTCCAATAATATTTTATCTTCCTTAATGCACTATCACACCTTACATTTTTGTAGTTTGGGTTATTATAATTTTTTTAATTTTTGACTGGAGTACTGCCCTTACTTAATAAGAACTAAATTTCATTGCATTCCATGTAACATTCAAAATTAAGCATATGTATTTTATTGGAACATTTGTAGTATCTCAATCTGAGCATAATGCATTGGTATTTTTATTCAGAGTTCATATGTATTAATTTATTTTATTCTCAGAATATTATTTCAGTTACAAAGCATTAAGGTCATTCTATAATCAGATTTTATCTGTTTTGCAAAAACCCCAAATTTGAAGGAAACTGACAGGATAAATTTTTAGATGAATAATACATTGTTTAGTGATGTAACACAATGGACTGAATTTTTTAACTATTAAAATTTTAATAATAATACATAATGATTAAATCAATACCGATTTTGATTGGTTTTAATGAGACTTTTTTTTCAATTTTGTTTTGTAATTTAAAGAATCCTGGTCATTGAACAAGCAAAAGTGGTATTCTTTAGGAGATACAAAAGGAACACAGTAAATATTCAATTGCTTTTAATTAACTCATAAATAACTCATAATTTACTCATTAATTTACTCATAACTCACAAGTTATGCCAACTCTTCACTGATTCACCATATACAAATAAATCTTTAATCCAGTAAAATCAAAATTATTTTTGAAAATCAAAATTCTTCTTAACTTTAAAGAGAGTATCTGTACAATCACATACACGATGCCTACTGAATATGGCTTTCAGACAGAGATACGTCTTTAGGTTAAGAATATCCCCCTGAAGACTTGATTATTAGCCTCTATCATAAATTAGTGTTGAACTTTAACAAATGTTTTTTCCATATTGATTAAGGAGATCATTTGTTATTTTTCTTCATCAATATCTTAATGGAATACTTGATATAATGAGATTGTTTTTCTAGAATAATTCTAATTTTTCATGTTATTGTAAGCACTGTAGGAATCGATTTATAAATATTTTTCCTGAAATACTAACCACTATATTTATAAATGTAATTATGTAAAATTTTCTGATGCCATCCTTTGTCCTTTTCCAATAAAAGTTACAATTGAGGAAAATAAATGAACTGGGCATAATTTCTTCTATAAATTTTCTTAAAAAGAACATGTAAAGTGATTCTGTCTTTAAAAAATTATACAGCCTAACACTTTGGGAGTAGATATAGGGGGATAAAACGCAAACTTTTGATTACCAAAAAGGAATACTTAATCAACTTTTAGTCTACTGAGCAATTTAATCAAGCCTATTTTATAAATCTGTCATTTACATTATTCAAGTTTACTAATACAAAATTATTCAAAATGCCGAGTTTCACCATCTATTTATTCATAACATTGTTTGTACTTTCATTATCCACTCATGAAGTATTTACCAAAATTTTGTCCTTAAATTGTTCCAAAGAAAGACTTTTGTTCCATTCAACTTTTTATATTTTTTTCTTTTATTAATTTGTCATTTTCTTATTTCTTTCCTGCTGACCTTAGTTTAAATTTCATCTTTTTTCCCAAATTCTTTAGTAAATGATTATTTTATAAAATTGTCTCTCCTCAGCATGACCAGCTGGCCTTTCCCATGAGCTATCTTTTAAATATGTATTATATCATTACATCTTTTCATATCCCTTTACCCCCACCTCTTTCTTCCAGAGTAGCACAATGCTCCATCCTTTGAGATTTTACTTATGTAAGTATATAAATTCCTCCTCACCTTTGAAAACTAAGCCCAAGTATCTCTTTTCTACTATGGCTTTGACAGGCAAAGAAAGTATCCCAATACATAATTATGCCCTCCGTCATCCCCAC
The DNA here is from genome assembly GCA_004024925.1 of Scalopus aquaticus. Lineage (NCBI taxonomy): Eukaryota > Metazoa > Chordata > Mammalia > Eulipotyphla > Talpidae > Scalopus > Scalopus aquaticus. The sequence continues at coordinate 67,757 of PVIJ01008436.1, read as the reverse complement.
TAGCCCCTCTATATATTTAAACCATAGAAAATATAAGTGAACCCAGAGAAGATTCTCAATGTGAGATCAACATACAAAAATAAATAATATTACCCTACATCAACAATAATGCATTAAACCATGTAAGAAAGAAGATAACATTTATAGAACAATAAAAAGATGTTAATATATAATTAAACTAGACCATTATGGAGAATATGTTCAGACTATAGCAAAAGATACAAAATTAGACCACAATACCATGATCAACAGAATGTCAGAATCCAAGAATAACTTGGAAGATATCAAGTTATCCCATGTTTATATATATAAAATCAACATAGTTATAAGCAAAATCCCAGAAGAATGTTTTATAAAACTCTTGGCTATGTAATTAAATGCACTTAGAAAGTTAAAGATTGATAAATATTTTTAAAAAGCAAAGAAAAGGGGAAAAGGGATTAGCATTATTAAGACAAATTATTAGTAGTAGCAATAAGAGAAATTATAAAGCTATACAATTACAATAAAGTGATCTGTTATAGGAACAAAGAATGGTAGGCCTAGGGAAAAAAACAGACACATATAAAAATATATGCAGAATTAGTGCGACTTAAATCACTAGAGAATACAGATTAATCAATCATGTTTAAAACATTGTAAATACATAAATTTTGAAATTACACTTATACTTCTCACCATACACAAAAATAAATTCCATGCAGTTTGAAGATATGAAGATAAATTATTTAAATAAAATGTAAAAAGGTAACTATGCCTTTGGAATATGGAAGGATACAACATCATATGACTCATCACTGTTTGATTCAGAGGCATAACAAGGAAGACTCTTTCAGTGCAAGAAGCACAAACGTCAACTCCTTAAAGTTTAACAATTTTCATTCAATTCTATGCAACATGAGCAAAGTGAGCATGAGGGATAAATAGCATAATCAATCTAAAATCTGGGAGAAGATAGTTGCAATAAAGATAGTCAATAATGAGTTTAAAACTGGAATATTTTTCATATGAAAGTAACTTATTTGAAAACAGCAATAAAATTATTGGTAGAGATAACTTAAATTTCAGCTTAGCAAAAACGGAAAAGTTAGGTAATACTTCACTCTGTTGAGGATGGGGCGGGGGGGGAAGCACAATAGTGGAAGCATAACCTAGTGCAACCATTTTCAAGAATTGTTTGGGTCCTACAATGATGAACATCTACTGCTAGACCCAGAAAAGTTTTGAACAGACACAAAAAGAAATAGAAATATACAAAATGGTATTTAATCGCATGTCAAAAAAAAAAAACCAAACAAACAAACAAACAAAAAAACCCCCTAGAATGACCTAAAAGTCCAAGACATAAATGATTAGAGAATGAAACATAACTGAATGAAAACAGAAGACCAACAGAAATGAATGACAAAATGGTAAACAAGTTAAAAAAGATCACCAAACAGAAAAATGCTAACATATGTAGGTGTTATTATTTTGCCTGACAGAAGAAGTTAAAGAAATTCCAGGCAGGTAGGAAAAAAATCATGTTTTTTTCAAATGCAGTCAGCATTTTCTGGTGGTACAACTAGTTAAATATCATAGGGCAATCTACATTATGATGATAAAAGAAATGCATGTTGAAGTGTCAACCCATTTTTAAAAATTTAATCATATCCAGTAAAATAAAGCAATTAAAAGGGAAAGTAGTTAACTACCTTCCATAATTTAGGTGTTAAAAATTTACCTTTAAAAAAAAAAAAGTTGTGATAAAAGTACAATGTCAGTGTCATTGGCAGGGTAAAAACACCAAATATTATCACCATAAAAGTAATAAGGAAAGTGGCAGAAATTGTCAAAATCAACATTTTAAGAACTCTAGAAATTAAAGACAGTGATCCAGGAAAAATGTATTCAAGGAAAACAGTTTAATCTTTGTGTAATGGTTTGAATTATACCCCCATCCAAATTCATATGGTTGATATCTTAATATCCAGTACCTCAGAACGTGAACCTAAGAGTAGAAATAATCAAGTTAAAATGACTTTATCAAAGTGGGTCCAAACCCAGTGTGACTGGTGTCCTTATAAAAGAAGGAAATTTGGATACATAGATACAGAGGGATAACGATGTGAAATGACGGGGAAAAGGTGGCTATCTGAAGTCAAGACAGGAGAACTATAAAAGATCCTTTGCCTTATAGGCCTCTGAAGGAACCAAACAAGCCTCCCTGATTGGACTGCTAGCGTCCAGAATTGTGAGACAATTAAGTTTCTGTTGCTTATACTATCCAGACTGTGGTAACTGGATATAGTAGATCTAGCAAACTACAGAGGGTCCCCAGCATATGATGGTGCAACTTAGACTTTTCAACTTTAAGATGGTGCAAAAGTGATATGCATTCAATAGTAATGTACTTCAAATTTTGAATTCTGATAGTTTCCTAGGCTAGAAATATGTGTTATGATACTCTCTCATGATGCTGGGCAGAGGCAGTGAGCTGCAGCTACCTGTCAGTCAAGTGATCATGAGGGGAAACAGTACTTTCCAGGGTTGGGGATGATGTGTCTTTCACATGCTATCATATCTATAAGTGGTTATATTTAAAATAACTGATTTAAATTCTTGGCCCAATAAATCCAAACTTTGGTTTTCATCAGACACCATTTCTATTATTTTTCTGCCCATGGCTATACTTTCTTGGTATAGCCATTTGTGACACCCATTTGTGTCTCCTGCTTTTGGCAGGAGGAGGAAGATGATCACTCTTGAGATTAAACTCAAGATAACTGTCCAACTGTAAGCCAATGTAAGTTTCTTTGAACCTTTAAAGTAGGCCAGGCAGAACTATTGGTATTTGATAGGATAGGTGTATTAAATGCATTTTTGACTTAAAATATTTTCAGTCAGGACATAATCCCATTAGAAGTCGAGCATTTATAATACTCGTGATAAAAGCTGTATATTTAATAGTATTTTAAGTTGCCCTATCCCTAACTCCACTCCCCAGTTCTGCAGTAGCCTTGATAACAAACAGTCCACAATCACAGTAAGAACCAGCAGCCTGGGAGGAAAACAGGGGAAGTAAGAGAACAAGGCATTGTGATGGTTCATGGGTGCTATGGTGGTAGGAGAACCACAGAAACTACAACATAGGGGAGAAATTAAATACTATCAAAAATTAACAAAGACGTAAGAAAAAAGTAAATTTTTAAAAATTAAAAAAAAAAAAAACTAGACTGTCAGCAGCCTGGCAGTCAGTAGAGGGATAAACAGACTTAGAACACCTGTAATACCTCCTTTCTAGAGAACTCTCATTATTTGACCTCTGGCAGTTTCCTGGAAGAAACCATACACAAGGCTGTCTTTATCTGACCTGACTTGGAGCACAACACCGGAAAATCATTTTCCCCAAGGGTATTTGTCAAAAATAATTAGAGTCTATCATTTAACTTTGTAACTGCATGATTAATGGGTAACAGTTGGGGTGAACAATAGGCTTAAGAGCTGGGGAATCACATGTCAGTAAGACCTTATAAAAGTTCTGATATATTTATCTGGCAATAAAAAGCATGAGCATGTTTTGAGCAGGGCTCATCCCCAGAACTGAGCATACTCAGTAAAGTCTGAGAGGCTTGAAGTTCTCACTGATGGCTGAAACAGAGGGTCCACACAGCCAAAAAAATCAAAAGAAAGGTAAAGTAGTCAACTATCTGGCTAATATTAAAATATGTCATAACATGTTTAGAAGACCCTCAAAAGATTGGTTCCAGATATTTAGTGAAATCTCTGTCTAATCATCAGTCTAACTAAACCAATGGAGCAGATACTTCAGTGGCTATACATAACAAACAATACATGAGTTCAGAGTTAGTTCAGAAAACTCACTAAACAAACAATAATACCATCATACTGTGTGAAGAAGTAAATGCCTGATTTCTAAAGTAGCTACATTATATTTAAAAGCCCCAATCATAAGACATGCAAAAAACCAGGAAAGTATAGCCATAAGTAGGAAAATAATCAATAGAAATGGTGTCTGATGAAGACCAAAGGTTGGATTTACTGGACCAAGAGTTTAAATCAGTTATTTTAAACATAACCAAAGAAAACATGTCTAAAGTACTATAGAAAAGTATGAGTACAATATTTCAACAAAGAATATTAATACAGATCATCCCTGGTGGTCCAGGAGTTAAGTCCAGCTCTATCATTGCTACAGCCTGAGTTCAGTCCCCAGCCAGAGAGTTAACCCACAAATGTCTCAGCAGACCTCTCCTGTCTCGTCCGCTGTGCCCCTTACCAGTGTATTTTAATCGGTCCACCTGTTCTGCTCCACATTCTGTCTCTGGTGAATCCTCTCAACCCTCATACCTCTGGTCTACACCCTAGTTCTACACAAAAAATTAAAATTAAAATTAAAAAAGAATATTAATACATAGAAATTATAAAAAAGAACCAAAAAGAAATTCTAGTTTTATAACTACAGTAACTGAAAAGAAAAATTCACTATACAAAATTAATAACAAATCAAGCAAGCAGGAGAGAATATCAGAAACTTGAAAATAGATCAGTTTGGAATCATCCAATCTGATAATTCAAATTAAAAAAAACGTGAATGAAGAATAAAGATAAATGAACAGTACTAAGAGCGCTATGAGAAACTGTAGGAGTGACTTCTAAGTCTATCCAATGGGGGCAGCCACTTCTGCCCATCCTTGCAACCTCCCCTGCTCTGCAGCTTCCAGCTTCTATTGATGGCTGCCAGACGCTTGGACCACATGGGCCAGCACCTGGCCTACTGCCCCCTACCTGAATGCTCTAATGTCACCATGCATGCACCCACAAACTGCATGAATAAGGTGGTGACAGCAGGTGAGTTAAGACTGCAGGCTCTGCCACCAGAGCGGTTTGATCCACCACTGCTCGCACTGGATCAGGGCACTGTGAGACCCGGTATGCTGTGCCCAGATAGATTGAGCCAAGGTCAGTGGGCCCTGTGCTCTCATGATGCACCAGTCTGCCCTGTACCAGATCAGTGCAGTGGGTGGACCTGCCACCTGCCTGCACATCCTTGCCTAGCCCTGCTGACCCATAGGTGGCTGGACCTAACAGCCTCCAAGGCAATGAGTGGTGATAAAGATACATTTTGGAGCTTTCCAGGCTCCAAATCCCCTGGCTTCCTGAACAGAGGAGAATGGGAGCTAGGGGAGTAATAAAATAGTCATGAAGATTTTAAAAGGGTGGGAGATAAGTTGGCAGTGAAAGGGACTAGCATCAGCTTGACCTTTGTTCCCCACTCCAGTTACTTCTGATCACTGGACCAGCTTTTGCTCTCTTCACATGTCCAGTCCCACTGTTCTGCTTCTGATCAGTGATCAGTGACTCCTTCTACATGGCTGGTCCCAATTTAACTTGCTAAGTAGGCCAGCTGACATCTTATGATAGCCAGCTCTTGCTTGGACTCCAGTCTCTGAACCATTGATAATACGTAGGGTAGGAAAGACTGCATTCAGCTTCTGGTCAGCCTCAACTTTTTCACTCTCTTTTTTCTCTCCTCCTCTCCCTATTTCCCTCTCTCCCTGTCTCTAGGTCTCCCTGTCTCCCTCTCCCCCGCCCTCTCTCTTTTCCCCTCTCTCCCTGTGTCTCTCTCTCTCTCTATCTCTGCTCCTCCTTTACACACTCCTTGTAAATTATCATTTTTCATTTTAAGTCACATCCTGCAGTAATTAAGTATGCAGATGAGGGCTTACTGTTTCCTCTGAGTTTGCTTGGTTTCAAAACCACCAAACATACTAGTGTACACATAATGAAAGTCCAATGGAAGAATAGGGAGAAAGGGGAAGAAATAATGTATGAAGAAATAAAGGCAAAAATTTCCCAAGACTGATGAAGAACATGAGATTACAAACCCAAGAAGTTAACTGAACTCCTACTAGGATAAAATTCAAAGAGATTCACACAGAGGCATCATAATCAAACTGTCAAAATCCTAAAACAAAAACAAAATCATGAAAATAGTGAGACAAACAACTCATTATACAAACATGATCTTCAATAATTTTTCATCAGGAAAAAAATTAAACAGAAAACCTGAATAGATCTAAATAAAATATATAGACATCAAATTAGTAATCAAAAAAACTTCCTATAAAGAAAATCCCAGTCAGATGGATTCAACTGCTGAATTTTACCAAACCAGTAAAGTAGAATTAACAATAATCATTCATAAGCTCTTCCAAAAAGTTGGATGGAATCCATCCCAGCTAATACTGTAAAGGCACTATTACACTAAAATCAAAATCAAACAAAGACATCACAAGAAAATTACAGACCAATTTTCCTTATGAATATAGACATTAAAAATCCTCAAATACTAGCAGCCAAATGCAGCAGCATGACAAAGGTTTATATATCACATGCAGGACTTATACCAGGAACGCAAGGCTAGTTCAATACCAGTTAAAAAAGGAAAAAAATAAAAACCCAACACACATGATCTCTCAAATTACTTAGAAAAAGCATTTGATGAAATTCAAAATCCTTTTACAATAATAGCACAAACGAGGAACACAAGGAAACTTTCTCAATATTATAAAGGGCAACTAAAGAATTTTCACAGCTAAAATCATACTTACTCATGAAACAATAAAAACTTTCCCTACCCTTTAGATAGGAACAAGATAAGAATATCTGCTGTCACCAAAACTGAATTGGAGGTTCTAACCAGAGCAACTGGAAAGGAAAAAAAAATGGCATTGAGGGTGGAAAGGGAGAAACAAAATCGTTTGCAGATGAAATGATCTCATATAGGACATGACACAATATGTAGAAAAGTCTAAGAAATAAGTCACCCCCTCCCAAAAATATGGCGTAAATAAACGATTCAGTAGTGTGTCAGGATACAACATCAACTTGCAAAACTCAATTTTATTTTTACCCAATAGCAAAATGCAATCCAAAAACTAAGAAAATCACTCCATTTGCAATAGCATAAAAAAATTAAGAATAAATTTTAATAAAATATTTATGAATAAATTTGACCAAAAAAAGTATGGGTCTTGCACATTGAAAACTGTAAAACATTACTGAAGGTAATTAAAGAAGATCTAATTAAATGAAAAGACAATCTGCGTTTATAAATGGAAGAATTAATATTGTTAAGGTGGCAATACTTCTAAATTGATCTTCAGATTCAATGCAATCCCTATTAAAATCCCAATAGGCTTTTGTCCAGAAATTGACAAGCTAATTCTAAAATTTACATAGAATTGCAAGGGACCCAGAGTAGACAAAACAAATTAAAAAAGGAATAATTTGAAGGACTCACTTTAAAACTTATTATAAAGCTAAGTAATCAAGATAGTATGGTACTACGTAAGGACAAACATGTAAAATGATGGAACAGAATTTAGAGTCCAGAAATAATAAACCCATGTATCTATGACAAACGAATTTTTAACAAGGGCATCAGAAGAATTCAATAGACAAAGAAAAGTCTTTTGAATAAATAAATGGTGCTGGAATGACTAGATAGTCTCATGAAAAGAATTAAGTTTGATCCCCTACCTGATTCCATAAGCAATTCATATGGATTCAAATAATTCAAAAAGGATTAAAGATCTACATTTAAGAGCTAAAACTATAAAATTCATACAAGGAACATAGAAGTAAATATCTCTGACTACTGAATAGACAATGTTTTTTTAGTATGACACCTACAGCATGAGTACTCATGAAAAAAAATAGAACCTAGATGTTATCAAAGTATAAAATGCGTGATTTTAAGGATACTATTAAAAAATCAAAAACACAATCCATAAAATTAGAGAAAAATATCTGCAAATCAAATGTTTAATAAAGGATTTAGTATACAGAAAATTCCTTCACTCAATTTAAAAAAGACAGTCAAATTTGAAAATGGGTGAAGAATTTGAACAGACATTTTGGCTTGCAAGGTATCCAAACAGATAATAAACACACAAAAAGAGGTTCAATATCTTTTGTCATAATGGAAATGCAAATCAAAATCACAATGAAGATCTACTTCACATACACTATGAGGGCTATAATCAAAAAAAATGCACAATGACTAATGTTAGCAAAGATATTGGGAGATTTAAATTTTTATGCATTGCTGGTGTGAAAGTAGAATACTGCAGATTCTTTGAGTAATAGTTTGGAAGTTATTGATTCACCACATGTCTTAGCAATTTTACCCCAGGTATACACCTAAAAGAATTAAAACATATTTTCACGTAGAAATTTATCTGGGAATGTTCATAAAAGTATTACTCATTCGTAATAGTCAAAAAGTAGAAATTACCCAAATCAACTGATGAAAACACAAAAAGTAGTACATATGCATACAATGGAATATTATTCAACCACATAAAGAAGTAGTGATATATTCTATAAACAAACGAAGTACTGATATATTCCATAATATGATGAACCTCAAAAATGCAAAAGTAGTCAGATACAAAAGGCCAGATATGATTCCACTTACATTAAATATACAGATTAATAGAGCAGGAAATAGATTATTTGCAGGAATTGGGAGACTGATTGTTTCATGGGTACAGCATTCTTTATTGACATGGCAAAAATGCTGTGAAATTACACAATGTTGATGGTTATACAACCTCTCAACATTCTAAAAACCACTGGATTATATATTTGTAGGGGAAATTTTAAGGCATGTGAATTTATTTCAATAAAATATATATGGAGTTGTTATGTTTCATGTGGCTGCAAAATCTTATTAATCCAATTTATTAATTAATCTGATCTGATCTTATTAAGGCAGTCTCATTAAGCCAATCTAATTAATCTTGATGTTATATAGATCTCATTTGAAAAAGGTTTTAGCATATCTGAACTGCAAACAATTTTATAGCTAGTTGTTATGTAATAACAAGAAAAAGACATATGCAACTTTGATAACTTTTAGAAATTAATTTTTATACACTAAAGTAGTTATAGCAAATAGAGTTAAACCTGGATGAATCTAACAACATGGAAACATCTTTAATCCATTTTCAAAGAGGAAAAAGGGCCTTATGAGCCTAAGATGAGTAGGGAACATTATCCTTTTGGACAAGATTGATAAAATTTAAATACATGTTAATTACTTTAAGATTACTGAAAAATCTATTAATACCTGGAAAATTTGGTGATCCCACTATTTTCACTGCCCCTTGGAAAATGTGAAAACCTCTTGGTAATCGAACCAAATATCCAGCTGTCAGAAACAAAAAGAAATGATTAACAAAGTCCCTTGCTAGAAATTCCAAGATATTCAAGTAGTATGGTATTATAGTATATATAATCTTGGTTGAAGGGGACAACCATAAATCAATCTCCTTTGACACTGGCTATCTCTATCTCAACTACTCCCCTTACATGTGCCATTGAAATTAAGCAAGCCACTGCTTCTGCCTATTATATCTTGCCTCCAGAATACTCTCCCCCTTTTTTAAAAAAGGTTTTATTTATTTATGATATACAAGCTGGGGTACAGGCCAGAGGCGTTGGGCGGCAAGAGGGCTCACCAGAGACAGAGTGGGAAGCAGAACAGGCAGACGGACAGAAATACCCTGCTGGAACAGGCAGACGGACAGAAATACCCTGCTGAGGGGAGCAGCAGCCAAGCAGGAGAAGTCTGCCACACCATGTGGGAATCTCCCAGGCTGCCAACAGCTCCACAGCGCAGCACTGAACCACTGCGCCACCAGGGAGGCCCTTTAAAGACCTAATCCCCAGCCCTTCAAGGTACACCTCCTTCAAACCCTGTTTGTTCTTATCATTCTTACCTTACCTTAAAACAATAGCACTTCTAACACTCTACATAATATCAGAGCTCTTTATACACATGCTATTTTTCCTAGTTAGGTATAATTAAGATCCATGGTTAACTTACCAGAAATCAATACCAACCCCTATGCCTGGCACACAATATTAAATAATTGTAAAATATGATCTATCATGATAGCCTTCAGTCATTGGCCAGTGAGCAAATGTCAATAGGCACACAAAAACTGAGAGGGGCAGCAGAAAAAATGCAATCAACTATACATCCAAATAACCTTTATCAGAGGGAGTAAAACACAAAGAAAGGAGTAAGGTATTTAAAGTCAGAAGACCTTAGTTTAAATCCTAACTCTGGTACTGGCTTTAGAAAAATCACTTTAATATTCTTTATTTTCTCATCTGCAAAAAGGAACTAAATTCCAGACTTAAGAGTTATTACATAACTGAATACTGTATAAAGTACCATATAAATATCAGCCCTTACTATTCAGTGCTTAATAAAGTAAAGTAAAAGTAATTTTCTTATTCTTTTCTTACACACTCAGGTCTGATCTTATTGGATAAAAAGATAAGGCCCACACAACCCCTAGACACTATGGTATCTAGAATATGTCCCATGGCCAAGAAGCTTCCTTCTCCTCCAGCACAGTTAAAGGTTATTGGGTATTCTCTAGTTACATTAGAGTATCTTGTAATCTTCTAGTTATGCCATTTCTTTCTTTTCTCTTCATCCTATGCCTACTACCTCCATTTATACATTTATACATTAGGAGGGCTTCATTTCCCATCCCCCTTATTTAAAAAAAAATAGTATTTTAAACAAATCTTTCGTGTGCTTTGTATTCAATCCTAGAAGGTATTTTTGAGTCTAACATTTAAAGTCAAAAAACGCAACCCAAACCAGTTAAATCACAAAGAGTTTAAACTCTCACTACTGTGCTTCTTCATCAGTATCTTAAATATAGTTTGAAAAACAGAACAGGAAAACATTTTTGTTTCTCTAGACAAAACGAAGGAAACAATTGGCTTTGGCAAAACAGCAACTTACAGATCCCAATCTTTCCTGTATTTCAGAGCTAAAACCAATAGGCGGCGCTCCATGACAACGGATAATTACACATCAGTGGGCTGCCCACTCCTTTTGAAATACACTTGAGTTACTGAGCACAATACAGTAGCGCTCACACACCGAACAGGCAAGCTGGCAAATGACCGACGGACTAATTTCAGGAGTTTATTAACCACTTTAACTGTATAACTTGAACGTGGGTGTCTTGGTATTTTCTGCCTATACGTTATTAATTTCACCAGTCATTTGCTTCCCCATATAAATTTCAGTTCCTCTGTGTGGCTTCTACAAAAAATAAACCTCTTCAGTGAGGAAGCTGCGAGGACAGTGCTTTAGACCAGCGAATGCACGTGACACAGAAAACTATTCTCTGAGCCTCGACCCTGGAGCCCGCCGCCGCGGCGCCGGCACCTCACCTGGCGGGGGCGCCCGCACCACGATGGCGGAGAGAAGGAGGAGGGCCGCGGCCCGGCAGAGCCGGGAGCCCACGGCCGGGGCCGGCCGCCAGCCCCGCCGCGCCCGGCCGGGGGCCGTGGCCTCCATTCGCACGCCGCCGCCACCTGCCGACAGTCAGCTCAGAAGGTCGTTATGCGGCGCGCGCCCACGCTCTCCGGAAGTTGGCGGGCAGCGAACCGGAAGCCCAGCGGAAGAGCGGCCGCCACTGTGGGGCGGGGGCGCGGGGAGCGGCCGGCGCTGGCGACGGGCCGCGCCTACTTAAGCCCTCCCAGAGGTCGGTCTCTCCCGGGCTGCAGGAAGAGGCGGGGTCCTCCGCATCTCAGGCACTCAGGAAAGCTTAGCGACGCGGCGAAAATTCTGCAGCCCGGAGAAGAACGGCTTTTCGTTTGTGTGTGCGATGTTGGGCACAGGAAAGGCTGTTTCATCAGCCCCTTGGTAGATGGAGTCTCTGCCTTAGGGGCCAACCTGAACCTTAGGTAGTAGGAAGTCCATTAAGTATGGACTGTATTTGGAATTCCTGTAATAGCAGTTTCATGCAAGACGAAATTATTGAAATGAGTTTTAAAATGAATAGAATATTGATATCTTTTTTTGCAAGTGAGCAAATAGCTGATAGCCTATTGTTTTCAATAATGAGCTTAAAACCTTCTTTGCTCTTATTCTAGACATCATGTTAACAAAAAGTAAGAATAATTTGGGGCATGAAAAAGATGAACCTTTGACTATAAATTGTAAATTACTTTCATAAAATAGTAGATATAATGATTTAACCCTAGTAAAATACATACTCATTTTTGTACCGCATTTAACTTTACATTTATTTAGGTAGCATGTTTTATAATTATATTTGTAAATACTTAATTGTAGTCAGGTATATACTCATAAAATATGTTGCCACAGATTATTTTATTTACAAACTATATCTTTTACCTATAAAATATCAACATATGGAAAAAATCTAAAATTAGATAGCAAATGGGCAGTTTCCCTGCGCATTGGGGAGGAAACTGTTATGGAAATCATAACACTGAGGCTATTTTTGTTTTTTTTTTAAGAATTTAATTATGATGTATACACTAAGTAGCCTAATGTATTACAGTTCTAACTGTTGCTGAGCAACAACAGTTCTGTTTTGTTTTGTCGTCCTGTTCCTTTAAGGTCCTATACCTTCCTCTGGTAGAGAAAAAAAAATCACTTAAAAAACTATCCACATTTATAAAGTCAAATCAATAACTCTATATTAACCAGTCCTCAATTACTGGAAATTTGTGTTTTATAGTTTAAAATAAAAGAGTCATAAGAAGCACTAAATTTACAATAATTGAGAATGCTAAGAAAAGCCATGGATTTGGATTCACAGTACACTCCTGGAAAGATAAGTATCTCTGAAAGATTCATCCATTCAGGGAAAAAGGCTGTTGAGAATATAGATTACCCACACTACTGGAATCTCTTAAGAAAAATTAACATGCCTTTTGTGAAAGGAGTTGAAGACAGACATGACTATAGCAGAATTGAAAAGAAATGCAGCCCTACGTTTCTTAAATTTCATCCTTATCCCCCTTCATTCCTACCAGACTATCATTTACACTATCCTTATCCCCCACCGTATGGGCCAGATTACCCATTATTTCCACTTCGAGATGATGTGCCCTTAGGTGATTCCTGCTCAGGGTTTATGAGTCCTGGTGGTGATGCTGATTTAAAGCCTGGGGTTGGCAGAACCATACCAAACCTTGTAGATTTAAGTGACGTGAAACCTCAACATCGAGTTCCCAGACCAGATTCAGAATTTCAAGCAACACTAAAAAGGCAAAAAAATGTATTAGAAGAACTTAAACAGGACAGGAGATGGAATTCCAGAGCAACACCAGATATTTCCATCAGAGCAAGACTTGGAGGTAAATAAAATGTGATAAACTTTTAAAGTATTTAAACATGGGACAAGTGTATGGGTATAATGTTTAATATTTAGCAGTTAATCTAACAAAACTATCGTTGAGAAAGGAATTTTTTAATTATATATTCTAAGGGGAAAATAGTAAGAATGATAAGCATTTTCTAAACCTATTTGTAAAACATTATTTATTTTATAAAAAAATATGTTTAATAGTATGTGACCAACACAAAGTATGTCAGATAATTTACTCTAGACATACAGATAACCTAGTTATAATTTAAATAAATTATATTTAACTTTTGTAACCATGTAGAATTTCTCCATATCTTTCTTCCTACATTGAAAAAATAAATATGTTAATGGTTATGAAAGAGTTAGGTTACAGGGACTGAGATGAAATAGAAAAGTAGTTGAAAGTATATTTGGGAGGGTGGAGTTTGAAATGAACAGAATATATAAAATCAGAAAAGAAGCAACTCCTGCAAAAATAGCTCCACCAGAGCCTTGGGAACAGAATTGATGTTCCCTTACTGGAAGCTGCATTTAATGGTTTCTCCATAAGAATTTCCAGAGAGGACCGCAAGCCTGACTCAGAAATGATGAGAAATACTTCCAAGGAAAGTTGCATGGGATATTACTGTGTGGAAGTGTGTGTAATAGGAAATGAAAACAGATGAACCTTTTTGAGAATATAGAAAAGACCAAATGCTATAGTGAGGGGTGCTAAGCTTGCCCTAGTGTCAGAGGTATGGTACCTTCCACCACATTCTTCAGTACCTAGTCAGTCATAGCTTGGAGACCTCCAGAGACAATGTGTGGAGTAATAGTGCTACTACTTTATGTCAGAGCAGTGAAGATCATGATTCCTGCCACTCCTACATGGAAAAACTATAGTCACTTGGCATCAGGAAGAGGGTAAGAATAAAGGAAAGGTAATAGAAATGAAAAGCCACACAAAATAAGCCTTACAAGCCCTATCCTCCATATATCTCCTTTTGAACCAGAAAGGAATTTGGAAATATCTAAGCATAGGACAAAAGTAATGCTTTATCAGCTATGCCTGATAAAATAGACTTCAAACTAAGGAAAGTAATAGGGAATAAAGAAAGGCACTATATTTTGATCAGAAGTCTAATACAAGTAGAAGAAATAATACAAATACATGTGCACTGAATGATGGAGAACTGAGATGCGTTGGACAATAATAGAACTTAAGAAAGATATTGACGGCAACACAATAATACAAAGGGACCCCCACTTACTACATTGGAAAGGTCAACAAAATGAATAATAAATAAGAGCAATAGCCTTAAATGAGAAACTAGAGCAAATAGATCTAAAAGATCTATATAATACTTCTCCCAAAAACCTTTGCACACGTTTCAAGTGCACTTGGAACATTTTAAAGACTTTTTTAAAGGCTTATTTATTTATGCATGCAAGAGCTGGGATCTAGGCCAGAGGTGGAGGGCGGGTGGGTAAGAGGATTCACCAGAGACAGAGTGGGGAGCAGAACAGGCGGATCTACTGAAATGCACTGCTGAGGGGAGCAGTGGACAAGACAAGGAGAAGTCTGCTGAGCCATGTGGGTCAGGGATCGAACTCATGCTACAGTGGCCGCCAAAAGCTTCATAGTACTGAGACTTAACAACTTGCGCTGCCAGGGAACCCCTGGAGCATTTTAAATAACAGAACATATGTTGGAACGCAAGTCAATTGTCGAAACTACAAATATCAAAATTATATTTAGCATTCTCTCTACCATCCATAAAGTTTAAAAAAAACTGGAAAAAATCTATAACTATATGGAGACCAAACATGTTCCTTCATAGCTATTTGATAAGAGAGAAAATCAAAGCATTTAAAAAAAACACCTTGAGATGAATGAAAATTATGGTACAAGATACCATTACCAATGGGATGTAGCAAAAACACTATCAAGGGAAAAAAGTAATTGTAATACAGATGACTAAGAATCAAGAAAAGTCTCCAAAAAATAATCTAATACTACATCTAAAGCAACTTCTAAAAGAGGAAAAAACAAGACCCAAATTTAGTAGAAGGAAGGAAATAAAGTATGGAAATCATTGAAATAGATCTTCAAAAAAAATTGATAACCTCTAGCTATGATAAAAAGAGAGGAACCATTAATAAAATCACATGTGAAAGAATAGATATCACCACAGATAACATAGAAATAAAAAGGAGCATAAAAGATTACAATGAACCAGTGCTCATTGTATTATTAATATGGTCAATAACTTGAAGAAGCAAGCAAATTTTCTATATCAATATAATCTACCAAAACTAAACCAGAAGCAGATGTTTTAAACAAACTGATCACAAACATGGAAAATGAAACAGTAATAAATCTTCCCCAAAACAAAAGCCCAGAAACAGAGAGCGTCACAAAAGAATTTTATCAAAACTTTAAGCTAGAAATAATGCTCATCTTGCTCAAAATGTTTTCACTTTGTGTGTCGGTGCCCTTTAAATTTACCAGCCCTTGGGGCCGGTCATTTTCTGTGCCACTGCATGAATGGTATAAGCATTCAATAAAACACACACAGCTCCTGAACTACTGGATATTAAAAAAAAAACTGTAATATCTCTCATAAAACACCTACAGTTTCACCAAAACAATGTGTAAAGCTTCTAGACTAAGTACAATCAAAGAAATAGTTACTAATAGTTCCAAATTAATCCACCACGGCCTGAAAAACCGGAGACTAGATGAACATGTATTAATACGTGAGCGGCCACCTAATACTGGTGACAAAAACCCATACTAATACATGAGCGGACCACAAAGTGTTAAAAATACAAGAAGAGAAAATGTCCCCAATACTTTTTATTGGGAGCAATACCTTTCATGGCAACAATACCTAAAACCAGATACGGACAGCACAGGGAAGAAAATTGTGGACCAATATCCCTGATGAAGTTTAATGTAAAAATCTTCAAGAAAATACAAGTCAAATTCATATTTCATAAAGCTTATATACACCATGATCAACTGAGATTTATCCCAGGAGTGTATCATCATTTCAACAGAAGAAAAATTATATGATAATGTCAATAGATGCAGAGAAAACATTTGATTAAGTTCATCCATTTGTGATAAAAAAATTCTAAACAAGGTGAGAATAGAAGGAATCTACCTCTTCATAATAGAGATCAGTTATCACGAACCTACAATCAATATAATATTTAATAGTGAAAAACTGAAAGCTTTCCTTTAAGATCAGGAGCAAGACAAAGATGTCCACTGTTCTACAATGTTTATGGTAATATTATTTATAATAACTAGGATGTGGAAGCAGCCTAAATGACCAACAGATGGTTGGATCAAGAAAATGTGGTATATGCACATCAGGAAATACTATGTTACCATAAGAAAGGATGAAATGCAGCCATTTTCAGCAAAATGGAGGGAGTTTGAAGGAATTATGTGTAATAAATGAAGTCCACAGATGGTTTCACTTATATGTGGAATATAGAGATATCAAAGACAAACCAATCCGTGAAAGCTGACCACAGATCTGAGACTACTGAAAAGGAGAGGGAGAGTGATGTGGAGGGAAGAAACAGCAGGGAGGGCACAATGGACTATGGTGGAGAACTATAGGTGCTTTGGTGGGGGGAGAACAATGGTGACCTCACCTAAGGGGAGGGGAGGGAGCAAGGACATATAAGGGAAAAAATAAAAAATAATGTAAACCTTAGAGAAAATGTTTCAAATAAGATTTAAAATTTCTTGAGGGCCTCCCTGGTGGCACAGCGGTTAAGCGCTGCACTGTGGAGTTATAGGCAGCGGCGACACGAGTTCGATGCCTGGCCAGGGAGATTCCCACATGGCGCAGCAGACCTCTCCTGCCTTGCCTGCTGCTCCCCTCAGCAGTGTATTTCCGTCGATCTGCCTGTTCAGCCCCCTGCTCTGTCTCTGGTGAACCCTCTCGCCGCCCCATGCCTCTGGCCTGTACCCAAGCTTGTATGCATAAATAAATAAATCTTTAAAAAATAATAAAATTTCTTGAGAAAATGGTTAAAAGAAGTAAGGTGGAATAACTCATGAAGGAAATAAGAGTAGATTTAACTGCACAAATAAATAAATTCGCATGCAGAAAAGTCACTATAAAAAATAAAATGAGGGCAGTTGTATATAATGAATATATATAATAATGAATTAAAAAACTGAACTGATTCAGTACAACCTCTCACTTTATCTTGACTTCTCACTGCTACCTCTACTTTTTCTATTGCTTTTTTTAAAATTTACTTTTATTTTTTAAACATTCTTATTTATTTTTCTCACAGTATAGAATTTCTCCCCTCAGATGTGGTCACCATAATTTTCCCACCATCAAAGCACACATATTCTTCTGCTGTAGTTCATTACTGTTTACTTTTTGTATTGTTGTCATGGCTAATTTAGCAGTCTAAAAAAAACCCATTTATTAGCTCACAGTTTTGTGAATCAGAATTTTGGGTAAGGCCATCCAACTGAATTTTCGATTCAGCATCTAACACTACCTTAATCAAGGTGTGTTCTTGGCTCTTATCTAGAGAGTGGCTGATATCTACATGTATTAATAGACTCACTGAGTCTGTCAGAAGTCATTCCTTGCATCTGAGGTGCTCACTTCCTCACTGACAAGCAGGGATCACTCTGCTCCTAGAGGCTGCCTGCATTCCTTCACATGTGGCCTCCTCTATTTTCAAAATCAGCAATGATGCCTCCTCAAGAACTTCTCACTCTCTAATCACTCTGATTCCCATTCCAATCAGCAGTGTCCACTACTTCCCCATCTCCCCTTTGTCAGTTCCCTTTATAGTTTCTCTCTAGCATTTGTTATCCAAATATTGACTAAATCATCTTTATTATGAAAATTATATCACTGCATTACTATCATAGATATTAATAATTATTGATATAAATGTTAAATAATGTGTTGTGCACTTTAACTACATGCCAGAAATTTTGCAAATTTCTTGACATACATTGTTATTTTCATACCTCTGAGAACAGTCATTAAAGATTAGGAAAATGAGTCTTGGATGGATCAAATAATTTATGAAGTCATGCTGACCCCTCAACCAGGAAGTATATACCTTATTCAGCTCCAAGACCTGTGGAGGCAATTACGAATCTCCACCAAGTTGGCATCTACAGATGACCATGTTGCTCCTATTATTCATACCCTTCTCACAAACCCAGCTCACCAAATTCTGCATCCCTGTCCACCTAATTCTCAAATTGTAAATGTGCAATTCCTCTATTGCCAAGTGAGATAAATTCTTGGAACAAAGCTTAAAAGTAAAATAACAAGATAGAAGCCCCCATGAACTAGGTAAAAGACTACCTATGAAAATGACCAGAAGTATCAATCTCTATGATAAAACAATCCATCTGGAGATTAAGTACAAAGTTTCCATGTCCTGACTCTGACTACCTCTCTTGTTCACCTTCCATATTCTCTGTCATTTAATGGTGTAGCTATACCCATTTTTTTTAAGATTTCTTTATTTCTTTATTTTTTATTTATACATACAAGCTGGGGTACAGGCCAGAGGCGTGGGGCGGCGAGAGGGTTCACCAGAGACAGAGCGGGTAGCAGAACAGGCAGATCAGAAATACACTGCTGAGGGGAGCAGCGGGCAAGGCAGGGGAGGTCTGCCGCGCCATGTGGGATTCTCCCAGGCCGGGCGTTGAACTCGCGTCCCACTGCCGCTGCCGACAGCTCCACAGCGCAGCGCTCAACTGCTGCGCCACCGAGGAGGCCCCGCTATACCCATTTTTTTGTAACTTCTTATAAAAGATACAATCTCTCACAAGCAAGATTACCATGCTGTTGCCTTACCTGGAATGACTACTGTCCTTGTCAAAATTAGATCAGGTGTTATCTTACAGAAGATGTGCCTAACTCTTTACAATCTGACCTAAATAAATATTCATCCTCTGAAATCCCACAGCACTCAGAACCCAACTATTATTACAGTTGCCAAACCTTTCTATGTTAAAAATCAGGAACTCTGTTTCCTGTATATATTAATCCATTTCCATTTCTGGTCAAGAAATATTTATTGAAGATTGCTTTTATATTTACTAGTCTGTTAAGATCTATCATTAGATGAATTATCTGTATAGTAGCCAAACGTTTTTGTACACCCATCATCCCTGACACTGTATGCCCATAAACAGATTCATTGAACCCAACAAATCTTTTCCAATATTAATAAATTACAAAAATTATGCATCATTAAATTATGTTAACATGTTAAGTCCAGAGCTATTGTGTTCTCACCGCTGAGGAAAGTTAGATAATCCATTAAAAATTGATTAACATTATACATATTAGCTTTCTGAAGGAAATATTTTTGATGAAAAAGAAATTTCTATTGCATTTTTAACCCAAAACACATGCTCTTTTGTTTTCAGGTTGGACAAGCCCACTGGAAGTTAAACCTTTACAAAAGTGGCGTGAAGTGTGCTCAAAAAATCACACACATACTTTTGATGAGAAATCAACATTTACAGTAAGTAAGATTTTCTTATTGGATAATGTTTTGCAATATTTATAAATAATTCATTTTCTTGTCTATCTGTTTTATATGTTATCACCTATAAATAGCTGCCATTATTAAGTATCTCTTTGTGCCAGGCACTGTGTACATCCTCAGTCATTGCATTGTGTGCTTCATCGAAGTAGAGTAGACCCTAATAGCACCCAGTTTAGATTCCCTGTACTGTCAAGTGCACCCTCTCCCATCGCAGTGATGGGCAGCCACTACATAGTGACCACCACCACTTTGGAGGACTACATTCTCCCAAACTGTCCCCCCAACATATCAGGTAATCCCCGAGTACTGGGGGGGAACAGACTAAAGTTAATCTTCAGCTGAAACCGTATGCTCACTGCTTCTTTTCCTTGTCCTCTCATTATTCACCAATAGCGCTCCCAAAATTCTTGAGCAAGAATTCTGGTTATTTTTTCTACTTCTGGACAAGATAGTGTTATTTGTGCCCATTTTATCTGAGAAAGCTGAAACCCAGTGATATTAAGTAACTGACTTTGATCACACAATAAATATTAAACCAAAGTTGAAATAGAGATATCATTCTGAGTTTAAGGATTATTTTCTTAGTTATTTCCCTATGTGTGCTTTATAGTCTATAAAGCCTTGATATTTAGATAACATGAAGACCCTAGTAAGGAATACACAGATATGATGTGTTTTGTACAAAATGACTTTATTGAGATATATTTCACATACAACAAATTAACCCATTTGAAGTCTTTAAAACGATTAGTTTTAAATATATTTAGAGTATGGTACAACTATCATCCAAATATAATTTTAGAATATTTGTATGATCCCCATATGCATTAGCATTAAAGATATGAATATATTTAAGAAATCAATTTCTATTTCTATAATTCCTATATGTACTCCTTCCTAAAATTGAGCTGCAGAATTTATCTTTAATTTATTTTTAATGCAGATTAATTTATTTTTCCACTTCTCCCTCCAAAATCATCCTTTCTAATTTTACCATAAAGGGGATGGGTCATTCCCAAAATCATCAGTCACATTATGGTTCATGACTATGGAACAAAAAACTATTTAAAATACATTTTACCTTTGGTCAAGATTCCATACAGCTATACCAAGGCTTCATGCCATTCCTGTTTATGAATTTTCATAATAAGAAAAACATAACACTAGAAACAGGAGTAATCTGACCTGCTATAAGCTATTCTGAACTCAGATAAAAGGCTAAATTTGGTTGTAAAGTAGAGGAAATTTGTATTTACTAGTTTCACTTACTCCATCTCCTGAGTCTTTTTAAAGATTCCATTGCTCTAACATAAAAGTCATTTGAGAACAATTAAAAATGGACATTATAAGAAACTGAAGGCATTGGTGTCACTTATGCCATCTAAGCTGCAAATACACAGCAAGATTGTGGTTTATCTAGCTATTTTAGAATTAGTATTCAAAAATAAGAGCTTCTTGTGTGAATGCTTATTTAAATTTTGCAATAAATTTAAACTTTTTATGACAAAATAAATCTGATGGTATACTTCCAGTAGTGGAAGCTAACAAAGTAATATGAGGCAATACTTCCAACTAGGAACAAAGCTAGATTAATATATATTTTTTTCTTCAACTGCCAAAATATTATTAAGGTATAGAGAGATTACTGGGTAATTGAGAGGATAGAAAGTTTGAAATTTAATCCCAGCACTTAGGACCACTTTGGTCTTACAGGGATTTGTTATTTTGAAAGAAAAACTGAAACTGAGCTGAAACTTTTATGTTCTCATAGATACAAAAGATCAAAAGTTGAAATTGATCTTCGAAAAACCCCAGCTGAATATCTGAAGTCTTGTACTATAGAAGTAGTAGAGGGGCCTCCCTGATAGCACAATGGGTTAAGTCTCAGCCAATGAAGCTATGGGCAGGCACTGCATCAGGAGTTTGATCTCCAGCCAGGGAGCTTCCCACATGGCGCAGCAGACCTCTCCTGTCTCACCTGCTGCTCCCCTCAGCAATGTACTTCAGTAGATCTGCCTGTTCCGGGCCCTGCTCTGTCTCTGGTGAATCCGCTCAGCAACCCACACCTCTGGCCTGCACCCCAGTTCTTGCATGCATAAATAAATAAATCTTAAAAAAAAAAAGAAGTAGGAGGAGATCAATAATAAAAAGGCCTTGAACAGACTACAGTTTGACTTAATCCAAGTAAATGATAAAATTTCAAGTCTTGAACCAGGATTGAGATTATACTAGATTGCTATCATTCCCGGGAATCAGGCAGACACAAACAAAACTTCTTTGGAAGAAAATAAATTTCAAATAATATCCATCAATAACTTTTAAAATGTAATGTTCAAAAACAATCAATAGTAACCAAATATATAAGGAGAAAATATACCACGAGTGAGAATCAGCAGAAATAAGAGAAAATAAAGAGACATAAATAGAATCTAGATATTGGAAGATTGCATAAAATATTCAGAAAGAAAAATCGTAAGTTTACAACTGTTACAAAAAAATATATAAACAGCAAAATGTGAAATTAGAAAATTGGTGGGGGGTGGGGGGATAGTTCTAGAGAAACTGGATCCCCAAGGCCTCCAGAAGACACAAAACAAGGTGACTTTGTTGGGACTGAGACACGCCAGCCTTGGCCCATAGTCTGTATAGATTCCCTCTCTCCCAGCCTCAGTGGCGCAGACTCCAACCATGGCTCCCAGACCAACAGACTCAGAAAACTGCCCTTACCTGAATGCAGGCCAGGCCGGACTTTTCCTCCTTTTCAATCTGGCGCTAAAATCCTAAATGGATCAATCAGATGCAAGCTCATTGATTAGTTTTATTTCAATTGAAAATGGAAAACAAGCTGATTGGTGCTAAATGGGCCAATCAGAAGCTTGCGATTGAAAACGACCCAATCACACTTGTAGAGTAGGGTATTTTGAAGGGGGCATAAGGTAGAGCAATCACCACCTTGATATAGTATGCTCCCAGCTTTCAGAGAGTCATTGACCACCTTTGGAGAAGAATTCAGTCATCAGTCAACCTCCAAAGAAAGAAGCATTCTACTCCTGGCCTTATTTATTGGACTACCTTAGAAGAAGGATTCTGCTCCTGGTCTCTGAAGAGGGAAATACCAAGCACTTCAGAGTAGTCATTTCAGCCTCTGCAGACCTCCATAAGACTTCTAGATGACTTCTAGACATCCAGACCTCCAGACCTCTCTAGGTCTGCATAGAGACATGGCTGCTATACCTGCCTCCAACCCTACCTTTAATTATCACCAGCAAGGAGCACTGTCAGGCTCAGCCCCACTTCTCTAACAACTGACCACAGCCTTTGGTCCTTAGGCACCAACTCCTGAAGCTGTTGATTCCTGCTGTCTGGCCTGGCAACCCGCCCAGGCTTCCTATTGCTGCCATGGGCTGCTGCTCTGTCACCTCATTTTCCAGGGTGGACTTTGTTCTGGATACTGGGGATCCTGGGGTGAGAGAGTTAGCACCTGTGGCCTTAGAAACTCTTTCCTTTACCCCAGTCACCTCTTTGTTAAATAAATCCTGTTGTTGGAACCTAAGCCTGAGAGGTCTTGCAATTGTGTGCATGGGTGAGAACCTCTAACAGTGACCTGTTCCCCACATTGGGCACTTCCCTTGACCCCATTGTAGTACTGTTATTTTAGTACTCCCGCTTAGCACTGTTTGAACACAATTTTACCCTGTTTTAATGACTTTTGCATTTTCAGTACTGTTTCACTAAGCCTGAAAAAAATATAATAAACTAAGAACACAGGTACAGTAGCAGATTAAGCACAATTAAAGATAAAATCGAAGAACTGGTCCACTACTACAGGTAGAAAAATGAGAAGAAAATATACATGATGAAGCATAGATACACAAAATATATAGAAAATACCCAAGTGAGAAACATATGTTTGAAAAAGAATAATATGTGTTTATTTGGAAACCGAGATGCATAATAACAACAGCACAGAAGTAATATATGAAGGTACAATCATTATATTCACTGCTGTGTTTATTTCTTGGATTCTCTGAAGCATCCCTTCACATCCTCTGTAGCACATTAATAGTCATGGTTCCACAAAAGTAAGTCAAAGGTAATAGCAATAGCAGCAGCTATCAATGTCAGCTCTGCCGACAACAAAATGGCCAACAAAAATGGCCACAATAATCTCAAAAGAGGGGCCTCCCCAGTGGCGCAGCGATTGAGCGCTGCTCTGTGGAGCTGTCGGCAGCGGCAACGCGAGTTCGACGCCAGCCAGGGAGATTCCCACATGGTGCAGCAGACCTCTCCTGCCTCGCCCGCTGCTCCCCTCAGCAGTGTATTTCTGATCTGCCTGTTCTGCTCCCCACTCTGTCCCTGGTGAACCCTCTTGCCGCCCCATGCCTGTGGCCTGTACCCCAGCTTGTATGTATAAATAAAAAATAAATCTTAAAAAAAAAATCTCAAAAGAAAGATAAAGCATGAAAACCCTGGAAAACATGGAATTTCTGAAATTTCATTTTTTACATTACTTGGAATCTATGTATCTCTTGTTAGGTTTTGTTGAATGTTAGGGGATTCTAAGATATTAAGGCATTCATCATATTGCTAGTGATGGATGATCTTAATGTAAATGATACTTAAGTACTAAGATGTAAAGAAAGATCTCCTTCAATTTATTGCCAGAAGAACCAATGAAATAAATAAAGTATAGTACTAAAGTGTCCCATTGAGTCAGATACTAAAAACACTAAAGATGGGCTCTGGAGCTGTCGGTAACAGCAACGTTGCCGGCAGCGGCAAAGCGAGTTTGACCCCCCGCCGGGGAGATTCCCACATGCCTCAGCAGACCTCTCCTGCCTGGCCCACTGCTCCCCTCAGCAGTGTATTTCCATCAATCTGCCTGTTCAGCTCCCAGCTCTGTCTCTGGTGGACCCTCTTGCTGTCCCACACCTCTGGCCTGTACCCCAGTTTGTATGCATAAATAAACAAATCATTAAAAAAAACACTAAAGATGATGTAAAAGAGCAAATATAACCCTTGTTTTATGAAATGGTACACACACAGCATGCAGAGAACAGAAATAGAAGATGTATTCCTTAGAGAGCAGCAACTAGAAAATGAATATTTCCTTTCAGGAAATGATATAGATGATAAATTGAGGATCTGAAAATTGCAACATAGCATAAAGAAATTAAAGCTACATAACACGTGGAAGTGACAGGTTTCAAGACTAATGAGGAAGAGTATTAGATGGTGTATTAGAGAAAAACCCATATTCTAATGAATGATTATATTGATATAATAGACCAAGATGATAGCAAACAATAGTAAGTACCACCTGAAAATGAATAGGCATACAGTTCAGAAGCTGCTTGAGAATATTTAGAAACAGGTTCAGGAGAATTGTCTCCATGATAAAAAATATATGAAGAGACAGATTTTAGAATCTTCACCCTTATTGCTAGAGGAGGACAAATCTTATCTGCACACTACTCACCAAACTTGATACATTATGCACAGAAATAGATAATTGTGACAAATTTTATTAATCACTGAGAAATCCATTTTTAAAATATTTTTAATGAATTGTAATTATCAATTGTAATTTAGAATGCCTTTCAGAAACAAAACATTGATGTACTTTTTAATTCCTACATCCTCCTTCTTTAGATAATAGATTCATTGCTTTTATTTGCTTCTTTGTTCTGTCTCTTACTAACACAGCTCTTAACACAACTCATATTCTAACCTATGTTTATATGTGATTTTCAGAAAAGTTATAAAATTTATATTGATGTAGCAGCATCTGATTTGGAAAAATTTAATATTCATTACTAGATCATATTAGTTAAAATGTTAGTATGTTACTAACAATATTAGATACATTTGGGTGACCATTCTGCTAAACATAGATTTTTATTTGTGAAAATACTATCAGTAAAATATCTACTAATGTCTCCTGTCAGTAGGTATCATAATAAACTGTTTGTCAATTAACAGGACAATTGTATTGGGGGTTATGGTATATACACAACTAGATATGGTGTAATGAAATAGCATAATTACTAAATTAACTTACTAGACATATATGAATATACCTTTTTGCAAGAACCATTTATAAAAAGTAACACATACTATGCCATAAAATACATCTCAAAAAAATCAAGTACTCTGAATAACAGTGTATGATCTTTGATCATAAGACAGTTATGACAGATTAAAAACACCCTAGAAAATCATCTTGGAAATGTAAAAAAATATTTATGTGGAGTCATGGACCAAAGAAATTCACACATAGTTTAATATTAATAAGACATCCAGAATTTGCAGAGTAGGATACCAGAGAAAAGGGAACTACAGAAAGGGTCTTTGGAGACCTGAGTAAGAGGACACACAGGTCTTTCAGTACTTATCTGTGCATTCCTAAGAGGAAACAACTGAAACTGAGGAAAGATTGACTTCAAAGGGATGACAGAATCATTCTCTGCAAGTCTAACAGGGAAGGAAATGATTCATGTCCTCACAAACTAGAATGAAGGAAAGTTAGTACATGGGACAGCAGGTAGCATCTTCAGAAAGAATTAACCCTTTGAAGTTAGGATTAATTAGTTTTACTCTAAAGATTGCTCTGGATTTGCTCAAACAAAGATTAAAAATGTTCAGGTGATGTCCACTAATTAATGTACTAAAACAAAATCTAACACTATTTATAAAAATAAAAAATTTCAGCAACCAACAAACCAAAGTCTAAAAGAGGTGCTCAATAAAAATTTAATTATCATGCAACCAAAAGTAGGAAAATATTACCCATAGTTAGTAGAAAAATAAATCCCTAATACCAGACCTAGAGTGATAGACATGAGGAAACGACCACAAAATGGTGTCCTCAAACAACTGTTACACATACAACCTGTATGTTCAGGATGGAAGGGAGTTCCACAACCATGATGATGAGAAAAATTAATGATATAAAGAAATCTCAAAAGGACTTATGGGAATGTAAAATACAATATCTACAGTGAAAGACAAAAGGGTACTTATAACAGCAGATCAGATACTGAGATGAATGAAAATGAAGACATAGCAATGGAAACTATCCGAAATGAAATACAGAAAGTGACATAACAAAAAGTTAACCTGAAATAATGGGTCTCAATATAACGTTAATATTATAAAGCCTTTTGAAATATATGTCAAGTCACAAAATGGGAAAATTATTCACAACAATATATCTGTTAAAGGACTTGTATCTAGAATGTGTAAAATTTTCATATAATCAATAGTATTGAGGTGAGCAACCCAAATGAAAAATGATCAAATGATCTGAACAGACATCTCAAGGGAAGAGGAGAAGGGGGGGGAGGAGAGGAGGAGAAGGAAGAGGAGGAGGAGGAGGAGGATTATTGAACACTTGAAAAGATGTTTAACAGCTGAGTAGTAAAATACAATTTAAAATAAAGCATTATCCCCACACGGCTAAAATTTAAAAAGATTGAAAACTTATCACAAAATTTTCTGTGAACACTCCCTCTCCCATTTGGCAGGCAAGAGAGCAAAATCATCTTCATTGAAGTACTATGCTAATAGTAATGGGGGGGCGGGGGGAGGGAAGGAAAAGGGCACAAAATGGAATAGAAAAGAACACAAGGGACCATGGAGATGGATCACGGGTGAATTGGTGGTGGGCTACCCAAGGGGAATACAAAATGTAAAAGACATAAATAACAATAAAAATATATATAAAAAAAAAGAATGTACGGTCTTAATGTCAATGACTCACTGTTTCTATAATAAACTAGATTCAAGCCCATGTTTATTAGAACAGCTCTTACAGAGTGAAATTTGCAGACTGCTTCCTGGGTTCAAATCTTCACTTTAATGACTTAGTAAACATTTTAAATATTTTCAGTTGTCAGTATGATCAAGGAAAAGACTGTATATATGAAAACAGGAAATTAAAGAGGTTTTGTTAAATTATTCTCAAATTAATATAAGGGAATATTCTAAACCATTGTATGTTGATTTATTTACCAACTTTGATTGAGTGAAGAAATTCCCTTCAAAATATAACTTACCAAAATTGATATAGATAAAATAGAATACATAAATGCCTCTACCTGTTTTATCAAAAATCCCCCCACACTGAAAATTCCATAATCAGATGGTTTCACTGCTAAATTTTATCAACATTTTAGGAGGAAATCACATTAATCACATATAAATTGTTTCACAATAACTAGGAAGAAACATTTTTCAAGTAGTGTTGAGTACAAATTAACCTAATATCCCAAAGTCAGATCAATATATTATAAAAAAGAAGAAACTATACATCAATATGCCTCATATATAGGCACACAAATATCTTTACAAAATATTAGCAAATCAAAAACAGTAATTTATTAAAAGGATAATATACTACATAATTGTAACCATTCATCCAGAATTTTTAACCCAATTAGATCATTATTCAAAAATGAAGACAGACTTAAAAGTAGAACTAGAAGAGAGTCACATACTGGAAAGAACTGCTGGAAATTGAACATTAGCAAAAAAAGAATGGACCAATAAATGGACCAGTAACCCAGAGGAGGAAAAGCAAGTAGGATGTCATGAGACAGCCTAGGTAAAATAAATTGGGAGCTGGTAGCATGACTTGCTTCAAGGCAGGAAGCAGAAATCATGGACTGGTCACTATAATAGACAAAAGATATTAGGTCCTGACTAATTACCTCACAATTTCTTGGAGAGAGGAGGCCAAAACTCCAAATGTGAGTTGAAATGTGTCTTGTCTATGACCCTGTTCTCCTCTGCCCTGCCTTATGGACTTACCCTTTAAATAACTCCTGCTAACTCCCTTAGAAGAGTCAGGCTAAGTTCTCCTTTCCTGCACTAGCTCCCTCATGCATAAGCCTCGCTAATAAGGCCTTTTCTGGTTTAACTAGACCTCGAAGTCTCTAGTGAATTCTTCCTTAGAGAGCAAAGGACCCATCTTTTGTGTCAGGACCTGTAACAACAGGAAGTGGTAATAGGCAGATTGATAAAGTGACATGGAAAGTCCACAAAAAATAAAAGGAAACCATTAAAGAGATCAATAACTGATTACAATAATAATTAAATAATTTTAATATAAAATGATGGAAGTTAGGCAAGGAAAGTATTTTGAGATAAAGTTCTTGTATATTAGAAGACAGGACAGAGAAGACAACTATTTATTTGACAAGACTTAAATATAAGAACTATCTTATAAAAATCTGACTTTTCATTAACATTAGCATACATTTTATAAATTTTAATTTAATCACTTGAGACTATACACAGAGCCTCCCCAGTGGCGCAGCAGTTAAGTGCTGCGCTGTGGAGCTGTCGGCAGTGGCGACGCGAGTTCGACGCCCGGCCGGGGAGAATCCCACATGGTGCGGCAGACCACTCCTGCCTTGCCCGCTGCTCCCCTCAGCAGTGTATTTCTGATCTGCCTGTTCTGCTCCCCACTCTGCCTCTGGTGAACCCTCTCGCCGCCCCACGCCTCTAGCCTGCACCCCAGCTTGTATGTATAAATAATTAAAAAAAAGAGACTATACACAGAGTGTAAATTTCCAAGAAAGTGGAAGAAGTGGGAAGATTAAACCTGATAAATCCAGGTGCTCTGAAAGACGATAAAGAAGGAAGGGTGAAGCATGGTCAATAGAAAACATTTGCAATTCCACTTATATCTGGTCTCTTAATGTGTTATTCATGCTTTCTAGGATGATGAGGAACCACTCACAAGCAAGAAATATAATGCAAAAGACTCATTTTACAAGTCCTCTACACAAAAGTAAGCATTTTTCCCACTACAATTTTGATTTAAAAATAAATTCCCTTTGTTTTTAATGACACATTCCCTTTATGTCTATAATATCCAGAATCCTATGAGTAATTCAGGAATCAGCTATGAATACTTACATCAATTGCTAACATAAAGCAGTCAAGGAAGAATCATAAAGAAAATACATATTTAAAAAACAACAAAACCAAAAGATAAAATAATTCTTTGATCATAGAAATAATAGCATAGAAATAATAGCAGAAGAATCAAGAATGAGGAAGGCTCATTCACTCTATGAAAAATATATTGAGTACCTTTTATGTGCCTGTGCCCTAGGCTTTGAGGTACATCCATGAATCAAGCAGAGAAAGATCACCCCTCTGAAAGGGCTCTCATTCTAAAGGGAAATGAACAGTAAGCAACATAACATAATAAATTAGGGAAATAAATCATACCGTAGAAAGTTATGAGTCTATGAAAAAATAAAAGAGGAAAAATAGAGCAGGATCAGATGTTCTGAGTGCCATGTGTAAGGGATAGTAGGTTGCAACAATAAGTAAGAGTTCTGGGTTGGTGTCCTTGAAGTTGAGATTTGAGCAGAAACACAGAAGGCTAAGAGAATGGTGTATAATCTGAAATGACTATATTCCAGCGGAAGCAATCGAGAGCAATATCTATCTCTCAGAAGTATGTTTAAGGTGTCTCTGAAGAACAGCAGGCAGAGTGAGTGCCTGCAGCAGAGAAGAGAGGGAAATAGCAAAAGGAGAGTTTAGAACATATTCAAGAGGACTTAGGTACTAGATCTTGCAGTGCTGTAAGCAAATTGTAAATTGCAATATTTAAAATCTCAATTAAATGAGAGTTTAGCACCAAGTGGCAAGAATGGTACACATGGTGGCTGTTATGTTCAAAGTGAACTGGGTGAGGGAGAATCTGGAAGACTATTTAGGAGGTTACTGCTATCTGCTGGTTGAAAACAATGGTGACTTGTAGGAGAATGTAGAAAGTCTTCTGAGTATATTTTGAAGTAGAACCAATACAATTTCTAGATTGGAGATAATAAATCTGAAAGAGGTGGAAAGAAAGATTCCAGAATTTTGGGAATTGCTGCTGCATAGACCAGATGTTGACATTATTTAACACATTGAAGGCAGGTAGAGCAGGATTGAAGGGAAAGGTCAGAAGAAGTTTTAGATATGGTGAGTATAAAAATATTACTTAGCCATCCAAGTGAATATTTTAAGTATACAATGGGGTCTATTGATCTGGAATTTGGAAGAAGTCTGGTCAGGGAGAGAAGTGAGTATGGATATCATGGCTCATAGATAGGTATGAAGTGATTGGAAAGCAAAGTAAGAAAGTATTCCAGGGAGGAGAGTGGTGAAATATTTTATATTAGGAAAATTGACCAAATAAATGAGGTACTAATTGGAATTGACCAATAGATTTAGAAGTGATCAAAGTGAGAGTGGAAAAATAGATGTAAAAGCAGTAACAGCAATGAGAATAGAGGAATATGTGTGAACTGAAAAGCACTTTTTGTCTGACCACAATATCCTCCTTACCTCTAGTATTCTAAACACACAGACATGCTTCACATTTCAACTTCTATATATTTTTTTGCATTCAAATCGAAAGCACACCTGTCACCAAATTTAATTTCATGAAACACACATAATTAATAGTTATTATCACTGAAGGCTCATAAAAATACATAAAGAAATGTATGATATGGAGTTGAATTTCAAAATATGAAAACAATTTGATAAAAGACATAAAATAAGATATCAACAATCTTGGTTTTCAGTTGTGTCCAAAGAGATCCCAAACATGTCTACCTGAAGAAAAGGAGACTATGGCATCTTCCAGTATTTCTGGATCTCAGTTTTCTAATCTTAAAAATGAGGGATTAGACCTCTAAAGAATGGTCTCTAAATTCTTCTCTAGATTTTGTGTTCACTCCATATTATGAATTTTTGTCTGCTTGTAGTCTTATCTTGATTTTATCATAAAAATATGATTTAATGAGAAAAATATTACAGTGGTCATCTTAGAAACAGTTAATGTCATGATACTTCAATTAAATTATAGCAGATTTTTACAAAACAAAGTATCAAATCATACTATTTAATAGTCCCATTTAAAGTAATTTCATATAAATTTTCTTAGGTTGATAAATGACCTCTGGAAAATTACATAAAATACTCATGGACTGTATCAGAGGTTCAAACAATTCTATGTCTTTCAAAGCTGTGATTCAACCTACAAATTAACTTCTTAGCACAGTGCCAATTAGATTTAATGTCAGAAAAACATACCAATTAAATCTTTCTACAATTAAATATATATTCCTAGATTTAGCTCTTCTTTAGGGAACAGTAATTGCAGAATGTGTGAATTGAAATTGTGTACACAACAATGAAAACACTATAGAGCCAACACTGTGCAGTTTAACTTTACCAATATTCAATTGAAAACTTACAATATTCCTATATGGTAAATATTGTTTTTATTTATTTTATACTGCACACTCCTAAGTCCTATGAAGCTAGCACAGTGTTTGAAATACTGTGATGCATGAATATATGTTTATTGAGGAAATAATGATCACTGTGAATTTTTTTGGTTAGAACTTTGTATGTTATTAATTATACCAATTCTAAATAAAAACATTCTCCTACTTAAAAAAATTACAGATAAGGCAAGAGTTTCCTTTAACCCCCCCCCCGCCACTGTAAACACAATGCCTGTACCTTGTACCAAGTACCCATAACTATCCATTTGCTGTGCCTCCTTTTTGAATTTCTTTTTTTTTTAAATATATGTTTTCTTATGGTTATTTATATCTTTTACATTTTGCATTCCCCTTGGGAATACATATTCACCGTGGTCCATCTCCATGGTCCCTTGTGTCCTTTTCTACTCCATTTTGTGCCCTTATTCTCCTCCTCCCACCCCCACTTATTTGGTTTCCCTATAGTTCTATTATAAGTGAAACCATTCGATATTTTTCTCTTTCTTATCATTACTTGGTATAAGCATGTTTATAGAAATAGAAAATTATAATGTTCTTTCCTCATCTTAGGCCTTAACCCTTGCTGATCTTTACTACTAGTATATACATTTAACATAACCCTGCCTTCTCTAATTCCAACTTTGCAAACTGAATTTGTGACCAAAAGTGGGATTACTTGGAAAGATATAGCCAGAGTGCAGAGGGAAATACCAGTATTTATCTTTCTCCTCCAGACTTATTTCCTTTCTTGCCCCATCCATGTTGTAAATGGCACAATATCATCATTTTACAGCTGAGTAGTGTTCCATTGTGTGTATATGCCAAATTTTCTAAATCCATTCATTTGTCATTGGACACTTACATTGTTTCCATAGCTTGGATATTTTAACTTAACACAGGAGTGTATAGATCCCTTCAAATTAGTGGGGTTTTTTTTTTTTCATTTTTTGGGTAGATATCTACGAATAGAATTGCTGGATCATATGGTAGATCTCATATATAGAATATAGAGAAACAAAACTAAAGATCCACCAAATATGAACCAATACAAACCCTGAAATATGACTATAGAATTGAGATTATAGTGTGGAAGGGTAGAGTGCAGGGTAAGAAGAGTTGGGGCTCGATGCAATATGGTGGAGGACTGTGGGTGCTTTGGTGGAGGGTGTGGTGTGGTGACGTGCATCTGAATTGGTGTGAATCTGTACTTCCAAATCATAGACAATGTTGTAAACTAATGTCAATGCAATAAATGATTAATATGGAAGGAAAAAAGGCAGGCAGGCAGGCAGGCAGGCAGGCAAGCAGGGGCTTTTGTACTACTTTAGGACAGTGTAGAAATATCATCACGGCATCCTGAGCAGTCTATTCATGAATCCTTTCAATTCATAGACACTGGAATGAGGGCTGTTTAGTTTTATTAAGGATCAAATTAGAGTCTGTTTCACTGCTTTTGTCTTGAATGTCTGTCAAAATAACAGCAACTTTCAAAACTCGAAGTAGAAGATGATAGTTTTAGATCCAAATATTTAGGTTTGTAATTATTTCCCTTACTAAGATGGCTGGAGTACTTGATTTATATAATTTGGCTGCACTGGTAGGAAACAGTGGTAATATAGTCAGCTCTTCAGAGAGAGATAATCTAGATTTGAGTCCTGTCTTCAACACAAATAGTGAAGTGACTTTAAACAAACAAAAACAATCAGCTTTCTAAATTATAACTTAGGTAATTGTAAATTTGTAAATTAGTGGTCTTCCTGCTTTCCTTGTGAAGTCAAATGAAATTTTTTGATAAACTGTAAGATATGTATAAGTGGGCCTCCCTGGTGGCACAACAGATTAAGCTCAGCGCTGTGGACCTGTGGGCGGCTGTGACACCAGTCGTGAAGGCCTGGGAGATTCCCACATGGTGCAGCAGACCTCTCCTGCCTCACCCACTGCTCCCCTCAGCAGTGTACTTCAGTTGATCTGCTTGTTCTGGCCCCCACTCTGTCTCTGATGAGTCCTCTCACTGCCCCACACCTCTGGCCTACACCCCAGCTTGTATGCAGAAATAAATAAATCTTTAAGAAAAAAAAAGATACGTATAAGTTTTCTGTTGCCATGTAACAGAGTATAAATTTGGCAGTTTTAAATCATACCTATGTATTATCTCACGGTTCTGTGCGCCAGAAGTCCAGGTAATGCCCCGCTTGAGGCAATGCTCAGAGCTTTAAGACTAGAATCAAAGTGTGAGCTGAGGCTAGATCCTCACCTTACGCAATTGTTTAGATTTTTGGCAGAATTCAGTTTATTGTAGTTGTAGTACTCACACAATTAGTTTTAAGTAAACAAAGAGGACAGCTTAAGAGTGTTGTTCGTTTTTTGTCTCTTCATAGCTCATAGGTTAGACCCACTTAAGATAATCCACATTGACTACCTAAATTCACCTGATTGGGACCATAATCACATGTGTATGATCCCTTTTGCCATGTCAAGTTGCATACAAAGTTATCAGGACTGTGATACTAACATACTCTTGTTCTAGTCACACTGAAGTGGAGAAAGTGATTATATATGTATATACAACATAGAGGGCAGAAATCTCAGGGGATATTTTAGAAGTCCGCATACCATAGCAATGTTATTGTTAGGCACTGGTACCAAATAAATATTTTTTTTTGGTAAAATGTTACTGCTTAATAAATTCATAGAGCTTATGAGGCTATTCCATGGGACAAGATGCTACCACCAAAATTCAATCCAGAAGAAACAACATTGGAAAAGGCCGCTGACCTTATCTCACAATGTTTTACACAAAAAAGATATGAAAGCAAACCAGCAATAACACAGGTCAGTAAATATTCCCAAGCAACAACACTTTTACTCAAAAACTTTAGCCACAGTACTACTTATTTTATTGCTAAAAATTATGGAAAGACTAAAAATGTTTTAATATTATCAATGTTGAAAAAATTGTTCTATTTAAATTGTTCTTTTATTTGAAGATTATCTCAATCTCAAAAGTCATTTGCAATGACTGTGTTTTATTTTTAAAATTGCAAAACTAGGAGTAAATGATAAAGAAAATATTGTGAAATGATTTTGATTTCAACAGAGAACCTGTATTGAGAACAATCTTTGAAATTGAATCTAGAACTTAGCGTTGCGCTTCTTTTCCAGAGAACCATATTTTTTTCTAAAAATTGTTTTTTCTCACTGCTATCCTTTATATCCTTTATATGCCTTTAATCCTCTCTGTACCCCCTCCTTCTGAACCTCAGAAACCTCATTTTGTTTATTAGCATCTGTAGTTTTTAATCAGTATTTTGCTCTGTAGAATCATCTGCTATGTTAAATAGCCAAATTTGTCTTTGTCATTCCAACTTCCTTTACTACACATAATTTCCTCAAACTTCTTCCATTTTTCTGTAAATGGCAAAAATTTTCTTATGTTTGCATATATTTCATTGTGTGGATATACTACATCTTCTTACTCCAATCTTTTGTTAGTGGGAACTTAGTCTATTTCCTAACTATTATAAATAATGCTGCAATAAACAATTTAGAGCCTATCATTTTTGAATTGATGGCTTTATTTTCTTTGAATAGATGCCAAAGAATGGTATTGCTGGGTCATATGGTATTTCCCTTTTTAGGTGTTTTAGGTGTTTAAGGGAAATCCAGATCATTTTCCAAAATATCTGCACCAGTTCACACTGTTACCAATAGGGCTCCTTTCTCTCTGCATTCTCTCCAGCACTGGCTGGACATCTTTTTGTTATGTAACATCCTAAAAGGTGTAAAATGATATTTCATTGTGGTTTTGACCTGCATCTTCCTTAATAATAACAATAATTAATATTATTGATAGTCATTAAATATTAATAATTAATATTAATGATAATAACGATAAATGCTATTTAACTAGAATAATAAATGTTATTAATAATTATAATTATTATTATAATAATAAACATTTCCCCTATATCAATTAGACATCTGGCTATCCAATTTGGTGAATTATCTGTTCATATCTGCTGTTCATTTATATTTTCTTACTGTTAAATTGAATGTATTCTTTTCTATATTTTGGAAATTAAACCTTGTCAGTTGTGCAATGTGTGAACATTGTCTCCCATTCATTTTTAATCTACTTTTATTTTTTATCACAGTGTAATATATTTTTTAACTTGAGCAATCCCAATTGCTTATTTTTGGTTTTATTTCACTTACCATAAGGGACAAATCTCCAGATACCTTTATCATTGATGTAATGATGAATTACCAAAATGTTCTTCTATATATTTCTTTGTTACAGGTATTTTATCTAAGTCTTTAATCCATCTTTAATTTATTTTTGTACATGGAGTTATAAAGTGTTCCAACTTCATTCTTTTACATGACTGTCCAGTTTTCCAAGCACTATTTACTAGACACTCTCTTTTCCCCACTGTATGATCATGGTTCCTTTATTACAAATTAAGTATTGATATGTATGTGTATTTATTTCTGGGCTGTCAATTCTTTTCCATTGGTCCATGTGTCTATTTTTATTCTAATATTATATTGTTTTAATTACTTTATAGCGTAGTTTAAAATTAGGTAACATGATGCCTCTATTTTTTCTTCTGTTTTCTCAGGTTTGGTGTAGCTGTTTGGGGCCTTTTAAGTAGTCTTAAATTGTTTATTTGGGATTTTTCTTGCTTTTTCACATAGATCTGTATGGCAATTATCTTCCCTCTTTCTCTTATGACTACTTTTGCTGTACCCCATAAATTCTGATAGCTTTTGTACTCATTTGCATTAGAATATTTCATTATTTCTGCCTTAATTTCCTCTTTAATGCAATAGTTATCAAGCAACATGTTGCTTAGTCTCCCTTTATTCATACTTATTCCTTTTTCAAAAAATAATTTTTCTTTAGCCTTATGGCATTATGGTCAAAAAGAGTACTTGCTAGGTATGATTTCAGTATTTGTACTTTTATTGATAATTGACGTGTCTCCCAACATATGGCTTATTCTTGATTTTGCCCATCTGAAAATTGAAAAAATGTGTACAGTGGTTTCTGTGTGGACTGTTCTGTTGATTTCTGTTAAGTTTCTTTGATTTAGTTCCTCATTTAAGGCTATTGTTTCCTAATATATACTTTGTTTTATTGATTTTCCTGTAGTTGTAAGTGGAGTATTAAAATCCCCTGGGTATATTGTTGTTTATATCTCTCTTTATTTCTATTAATAACTAATATTAATATCTTGGTGCTCCATAATTTGGTGCAAATATATTTACAAGTGTTTCATCTTGTTGTATTAGGCTATAATTTAATATCTATCTCTATTTTTTATTACCCTTTTAAACTGGAAATAAATTTTACCTGATATATCGATGTTCTTGACAATTGTTTTATTTTCATGTGCTTGTAAGATAGCTTTCCCAGCTTTAAGTGTAAGTTTTTAATCTATTCAAATACCTTTCAATTAGTAGATTCAAATCATTTACATTT
Organism: Scalopus aquaticus; assembly: GCA_004024925.1. Lineage (NCBI taxonomy): Eukaryota > Metazoa > Chordata > Mammalia > Eulipotyphla > Talpidae > Scalopus > Scalopus aquaticus. The sequence goes on along the minus strand of PVIJ01008436.1, from coordinate 30,195 downwards.
AAGATAATTACTGAGACATAAGTGCTTATTGCCTTTGAAAGCTTTTTTTAGTTTGACTTTGTCTTTTTATTTTTTTGACATCTTCCTTTTATGTTTTGTTTAAGTTCCATTTCCATTTTTCCATTGCCCTATGTGTTATTTTATTGGTCTTTGTTTGAAGGTTCTACTCAGGTTAGTGTATGATGGACTATTTGTGTTGCCTGTTGGATGGTCTTATCTCAAATTCATTCTCATGGGACACATATTTACTCTCTTTCTCCTCCATCTGGTATAATTTAGTTGTCTGATACATCTATATTTGTTCAATTGTTGCTTTCTAATAGGCCATTTAGTATTTCTTTCATGTCTGGTTTGGTGTTGATATATTCCTTCAATTTTCATTTTTCAGTGAAGCTCTTTGTCCTTCCTCTATCTTAAATGGTGGTCTTTAGGATAAAGTATTTTAGGCCAGAAATATTTCTCTTTAAGTACTTGAAACATCCCTTGTTCTTTTCTTGTCTATAAGAAAGACCGTTGTTTCCACTGAACAATTTGTGGACAGTTGGACAGTTTAATAGGTGTTCCCTTATAGGTTGCTCTACTTTCAAGGTTTTTAATATCATTTCCTGTCATTGGCTTTCAACAGCGTAATTATGATATGCCTTGAAATATGTCATTCTGGTATTATTTGTTTTGTTTTGTTTTGGCATAGAAAAACTGGGGTATAGGCCAGCGGGGTTGGGGGTGAGAGGATTCTCAAGAGACAGAGTGGGGAGCAGAACAGGCAGATTTACTGAAATACACTGCTGAGGGGAGCAGCAGATGAGACAGGAGAGGTCTTCTGTGCCATATGTGGGTTTGCTCCCTGACTGGGGATTGAACTCAGGCTGTAGTGGTGATAATGCTGAGACTTAGCGCCTAGAAAACCAGGAGGCTCCTTTTTTTTTTTAAGTAAAATCTCTCTCTATTTTTTTTTATCCCTCCAATAAAACACACATGCTCCTACACCATCTGTCTCCCACCCCCATTCCTTACATCTTTTTCTCTATTCCCTCTGGTAGCCATTTTCTTCTCCTCATTCTCTTCTTCCTCTTCCTTCTCCTCCTCCTCTTCCTCCTCCTCCTCCCCTTCCTCCTCCTCCTCTTCTTCTTCTTCCTCCTCTTCCTCCTCCTCCTCCTTCTTTTTATCAAGTATATATATATATTTTTTACTATGTTTTTTTCAAAATATAATAGATATTTGTTATTCGTATCTTTTACATTATTGTGTGTTCCCCATAAGTTACCCACTGCCTGTTCACCCGTGGAGCCATCACCATAGTCCTCCGTGCTCCCCTCCTCTCCCCTCTTGAGCCCTCCCCCTCCCCTCCTTCCCTGCTGAATGTCGCTTTCTTATTTGGCTCCCCTATATTCCTGTTATAAGTGAAACCATTCGATAATTTTCTCTTTCTTTCTGGCTTATTTCACTGATCATGATCCCCTCTAGGTCCATCCATGTTGCTGCGAATTGCATGTGTTTGTCTTTTTTGAATGCTGAA
>PVIJ01008436.1:0-28579 GCA_004024925.1 Scalopus aquaticus | reverse complement strand
TTTCTAGCAGTTTGAGGAAACGCCATACAGCTTTCCATAGTGGTTGGATCAATTTGCATTCCCACCAGCAGTGTAGGAGAGTTACTTTTTCTCCACATCCTCGCCAACATTTGTTGTTGCCTGTTTTATTAATGTGCGCCATTCTCACTGGCGTGAGGTGGTATCTCATTGTGGTTTTAATTTGCATTTCCCTGATCATAAGTGATGTTGAACATTTTTTCATGTACCTGTTGGCCATTTGCTTTTCTTCTTTGGAGAAGTGTCTTTTTAGCTCTTCTGCCCATTTTTTGACACTCCCTGACTTCAAGTATATATTTTTATTCCTCCTATTGTTTGTGTGTAATTGGTTTTGGTCTATTTATATTCTCCAAATAAGTGAAACCGTCCAAAATTTGTCTTTCACTTTTTGACTTATTTCACTCACCATAATCAATCTGGTATTATTTGTTTGGATCTCTTTTTACCTCTCAGATCAGAATGCCTAATTAATTTCCCCTATTGAGATTGTTCTTCATAATTATTTCTTTAAACAAATTTACTATGTCTTTCATGTTTTCTTTCCTTGGGGGACCCCCATGATGCATATATTATTTCTCTTTATGTTATGACAAAGAACTCTTACACTGTTTTCTGTTTTTATTTTTCTCTTTTTTGTTCTGTTTAGGTGTTCTCCACCACTGTAAATTTAAGCTTCCCAATTCTCTATACGTCTTGTTTTTAATACTGTTGAGGTTCTTTATTGTATTCTCAAATTCAGTATTTTTTAGTTCCATTAGTTCTATTTATAACAGTAGCATATTTATCTTCAATGTGTCTTATGTTTATGTTTATTGTTTTTCTTATTTCAGCAACATGGTTATGATATTTACTTTAAACTTCTCATTACACATATTCCACAGTTCTGATGGAGTAAGAATTCTCTTGGTGGGAAGAGGAGTTGTTCTAGATTTTGTGTTATATTTTTCTAACACTTAATTTTTAGTTTTTATGGTTTGTGCTAGAGAGTTGCCTTTTCTTATTTGGATGAATTGGCTTCCTACTCCCTAGGTTTATTTTATCCGGAATCTTTAGGTGTCTGTTATTTCAAAGATGGATGCCTTTATCCTTATTTAAATGGTGTGGGCATGGCCCCAACAAGGGGTAATAGGCAATAGGTAAAGGAACCGGGGCACCAGGGCACTAAAAGGTTGACTCAGGTGAGCATCAAGATTTCAAGCTTCCTACAGTGTTGTATATCCCAAGTTTTATATCCTCCTCCGAACCAACTCATTGGCCAAAACTCACTAAAAGGCCGGTATGAAGCCTTATCCTGGGTACTTGTTTCTGTTGTAATACCCAGGTTCTTCAAACTGTGGTTAGTGAGAGCATTCAGTTATCTCTGTGTTGATCATGGTTGTGGAGATCAAGCAGGTTTATTTTTCATATCACAGTCACAGTTTGCCTCATATAAAAGGAGACACAGGTGATACAATTTGGCTCTGTCCACCATTTCAGGCTCCAACTGTTCTAGTTTGGGGTCACAAACTCAAGCTGGCAAACACCACTTTACACACTTAGTGCTGTAGTTCTCTAGTGGTGCAACCTGTGCCCTACATGCCAACACTGTGTTTTCTCCAGCGCAAAGCCTGCTTTTTAAAAGTCCATGAGATGGTTATGTGCTCTTGAGTTTACAACAGCAGAGGGACTCTGTATTAACTGTTTCTCCCTTTGTGGGATGTACTGCTCTAAATACAGTATAATTACAGTTTTCCCAACCCATGCCATTGCTATTAATATATGGGATGGTCATCAATTTATCTTTCAGAGGTTGCTATTTTGTTTAGTTGTAATTTTTATATGGAGGAAGTGCGCCAGGATCTTGAGTCTCCTACAAGTTTTCTGGTCCCCTTCCTTATCTCTGTATATTTTTAAGGCAAACTGGGAAAATCCATAAATCATAACATTCTCATTATTTAATAAAATAAAGCATACCGCACTATCTAGAGTTGCCCGTTCTTGTGTTTCTGAGTACCAAAAATTTATCACATGAATTATTCTGTGCACATCACAGCCAGAGTACTTTTCCTGAATTATGAATCCTTTCCTATTACTCCACTCATTAAAACCCATCACTCTCTAAAGTGATCACTCTTTAAAGTGATCATCACTTTTAAACCCATCAGTCTTTCATTGAGACATACCCAATTCCAGTTATTCACCCATTACACTCTTCTCATCTTCACCTCTCCCCTTTCCTCTTCCTTTTATTCTTCCACTCCTCCTCCCAACACTATCCTCCACATAGTACTCTCTCATATTTTTATCTATATTGAGCTTCTCTCAAATCCTCAAAGTTGCAAGCTCTTCTGCAGGTGCTGTCTTTTGAAAATAATGTTCAGCTGTCTGTATCACTCGATTTTTTTCTAGGGAAAAATCTCAAAAATCCTTCAGGTCTTACCTTAGACCTCACTTTTGCCCTCGCAAAACTGGATTAGATGCCCTCATTCTGTGCTTGCAAATTTACTTCTATTGATTCCCTAATCCTTTTGTGTCATATTTCATCCCTTAGAAGTCTGACAAGCTCTAAGACTACTTCTCATAATGAAGTTTTTTAACTTCATACAAAATCTTTAATATTATAAAGAACTGTTATATTGAAATATAATTCTAAATATGGGCCACAATAGGCTGATGAACCACTGATTTAAAAGTCCATGTTATCTTAAAGAATTTTTTCAGTTTTTACAGAGAAAAAAATAATACAAGAGAAAAAATAAACTTCAATGTCAAATCTCAACATGAGATTTTCAAATTGAAATTAAATATCAATTAAAGTAAATATATCTGTCTTGATCTTTATAACTATGTTCAGGATATCTCAAATAATTTTAAATATTTTTATCTTGTGAAACTTGGTCATTTTATTACTTATTTTTGGTGTTAAATTATACTGGTACCCAAAGTCCTTCCCAATAAGATATGTTTAAAGCTCAGGATCTTGGATAACCTGGATGAGGGAGACAAATCTGGGACTGCAGAGGGTAGGCTCAGTTGGATAAAAGTTTTCACAAACTAGAATGAAAAGCAAAATCAAATCTTACACAAAGACTTTAATACAAAGGGAGTGGATAAGGGACAGATTGCAGCTGTAGAAAACAAACTGAAATCAAGGGTCTGGGAGCTGTGTGACAATCAGGAGTGGATTTGGAACAAACCAAGTGGCTAAGGATACTGGGGAATGTTTTTCATTTCAAGTCTAAGACATGCATATGATGCAGGCATGGCTGTTAAGAACACGGTAGCTGATATACTAGAAATTACAGTAATTAGTGCATGAATACTGCTAGCTTATTAATGACCTGTCATTCATTTTGATGATGATTTTAGGTGGTTGGTGGACTCTGGGACAGATTTCAAACAAGACCTTTGTTGGCACCAGTAAAACCAGTTACTTTGTAAGTTTTATCTCCTAATGTTTTAATCACTAGATTTTTCACTACCACATGCTTATCAAGAATCTGACACTCTAGCCCATATGTAACAGAAAGTTAAGGGTCATGTGCTTTGGAGAGCATTCTGGAGGCCTCAGGTTTCCATCCCTGTCACTGGAGAGAGAACCCAAGCCAAATCTATCAACACTCAGTATTGCCTGATTTCTCTAATTTTCTCTTAACTCTCTTTAATATAACAAATTTCTCCTAAATATAGTAAATTTATACCACAATCATTTCAAAATAAGGAATATTTTATAATTTGGTATGAAGTATTATAATTTTGCAAAATATATTGACTTTAAACGATTTTACATCGTTCTCTATCAACTTTTGTAAATGTAGTTATTTTGTACTCCATTAATACTAGGACATATGACTTTATTACTAATTCTTGCAAATGTAATTTTGGTCACTTGTCTAAAAATTTGGTGTTTCTGCCTGTGGAAATGTCACTATTTTGTCTCTGTTTTTGTTTTTACTACAACCCACAATCCAGATCATTAGTGTTTTAATTTTACCCATTTATTTTTTAATATTTCATATTTATAACAATAATAAATAAGAATGTGATATAACCTCTGCATCGACTTTATATAAATAAAGAACTTTCAATATACTGGATGGCCGTATGTATTTCTTTCCTCAGAGATCATCACTATTCTGTACTTAATGTGTCACATTTCATGTTTCCCTTTAATCCTGAAAAATATGTTATTTTTAACCAGTATGTGGCATTGTGCTTCATGTTTGTAAACTTAATATAAGTGGTATCAAACATATTTTATTCAGCTTCACACTCTGTTCAGTATTATGTTTGTAAGATTCACACTTATTGGCATCTGTATATCTAGGTATACATTTGCACTGATATATAATTTCCCTTTGAATGGGTAGACCTCAATTTATTCATCCATTCTCATAATTAAAAAAAATTTTTATTACAGTTGGAAACAATATCCCCAATATTCTTGTATACTACTATAAAAACATTTGTGGAATATGCATATTCAAATTTATGTCTAGAATTGCTGTGTCTAAAGGTGTGAACATTTTTATATTCTAGATATAGTTACCTCCTTCTCAAACTGAGGTTTTCCAATAGATCTCCATCAGCATTGCTTGAGTTTCCACTACTGCCCCTTGTCGTCAGCATCTGGAACTTTCAAAAAAAAATTCCAATTTTATGGATCTGAAAGTGTAATTTATCATAATTTTAACATAACTCTACCTGATTACTAGTACTTATTTTTGCAGGTTATAACTTAAGTTTTCACATCAGTGACTTACCATTTCACATATTTTGACCTCATTGTGGTGGGCTATTGTTTTCTACTTATTGATTATAGACACTCTTATGTTTATTATTCTGGGTGAAAATAGTTTATTTGAAATATGCAACACAGTAGCTCCTTCCATTCTGTTACTTTTCTATCTCATAGTGGTCTTTACTGACATGGGTTTAAAATTTTAATAAAGTTAAACTCATGAATATTTTTCTTCATGTGTTGTTATTTTTTGTGGGGTTTTTAACCTTTCCCCACCCTGGAAGTTCAGATGATAGAGATTGCTGTGAACATTTATACACATTCTTACAATCTAGATGAGATGGGAAAATTCTTAGAATTATGCAATCACCCAAAACAGAATAAGGAAGAAATAGAAAACTTGCAAAAACCAATTACAAGCAAGGAAATTAAAACAGTAGTAAAATCTTTTCCAAAAAACAAAAGCTCTGAACCAGATGGTTTCATATGAGACTAAACTTTCAAAGGTGAAATAATACGTGTCCTGCTCGAACTTTATTAAACCTCAGAAAGGAATATTTCCAAATACATTTTATGATCCTAACATCATACTAATATTAAAAACCAGACAAGGACAACACAAAATCAGGAAAGTAGAGACCAATCTCCCTAATGAACGTGGATGCTAAAAATCCTCAATAAAATCTTAGCAGGCCAAATCCAACAATACGTTAAAAGGATTATACACCATTACCCACTTGATAAGTGGGATTTATTTCAGGGAAACAAGGATGGTTCAACACCCAAAATTCCACCAATGTAATTCACTAATCAACAAATAGAAAATTAAAAAGTACTTGATCATATCAATAGATGTTAAGAAAGCATTTGATAAAGTTCAATATCCATTTATGATGAAAGTCCTTGAAAATCTTGGGAAAAAGGAACATACCATAATGAACTGACAAACCCACAGTTAATATCATTCTCAATGGTGAAATACTGAAAGACTTTCCACTAAGATCTTGTACAAGACAAGGATATCTCTGATATTTAACATAGTACTGGAAGCCCTAGCCAGGGTAATTAAACAAGAGAAAGACATAAAAGGAATCCAAAAAGGGAAATAATAACTAAAGCTATCATCATTTGCAGATGATATGATCATATAGATAGATAACCCTTTAAAAATCTACAGAAACACTAATTAAAACAATAAACCAGTTTAGTACAGTGGCAGGTTTGCAAAATAAATAAACAAGGTCATTTGCCGTCTCATATGCAAACAATCAGTCTCAAGAGCAAGAAATTAAGAAAACCATCCATTTACAATCATACCAAAAATTTTTAAATACCTGGGAATAAAGCTAACAGAAGAGGTGACTAAATTATACAAGGAAAATTATAAAACATTGTTAGAAGAAATAGAAGATACAAGGAAATAGAAGAAGACATTGATCATGGATTGGAAAAAGCAACATCAAAATGGCTATCCTATTTAAAATAATTACAGTTTCAATGAAATTCCAATAAAAATCTCAATAGCATGTTTCAAAGAAATTAATATGGACCCACAAAAGACCTGAATAGCCAAAGCTCTCCTGATTAAAAATAGGGAGAATGAGGTATTATACTTCCAAACTTCAAACTATACCACAACACCATAATAATTAAAACAGCATGGCATTGGAACAAAAACATGGAAAAAAACACAGGCCAATGGAACAAATTGAAAGTGCCAAAATAAAACCACATAATATGGTCAACTAATCTATTACAAAGGAGCAAAGAATATACATTGGAATAAGCAAAGTCTCTTCAATAACTGGTGCTTGGAAAATTGGATTGTCATGTGAAAAAGAATGAAATTAGACTACTTTCTCATAATAAATAAAATAAAAATCATAAATAAAAGTCACCTCACCATGGAAAAAATATTTGGATGTAAGACCTGAAACCATAAAATATATAGAAGCAAACAAAGGCAATCCACTCCATCACATAGACTTCAGAAATATTATTGAGGACTTATCTCCAGAAGCAAAGAAAACTAAGGAGAATATAAATAGCTGGGGCTACATCAAACTAAAAACCTTCTGCACAGCAAAAGAGACAGCAACCAAAATGAAGAGACATCCTACTGAATGGGAGAAAATATTTGCATACCATACATTTGATGAGGGACTGATATCGAACAACTACACAGAGCTCACACAACTCAAAAACAGCAAATCAAACAACCCAATCAAATATGACCAGTAAAGTTAAATAGAGACCTCTCTAAATAATAAATGCAAAAGCTAAAAGGCATGTGAAACATATTCATCACCATTTATTATGAGGGAAATGTAAGTCAAAACCATAATGAGATACTATCTCACACTTTGAGAATGGTACATATTAAAATAAAGAAAAGGAAAAACAACCAAGTGCTGCTGAAAATGTGGAGAAAAGGAACCCTCTTACACTGCTGGTGGAAATGTAAACTGGTCCAGCCTCTATGAAAAACTGTATGGATATTCCTCAAAACACTAAAAATGAATCTACTATATGACTCAGCTATTCCACTCCTAAGAATCTACCCAAAGAACACAGAAACACAAATTTTAAATGAAACTTGCACTCCTGGTTTTACTTGCTGAGGAGTGTTTGTTGTTTCCTAGCGTCTGAGTTGCCTTGGCTGTGGCTGGGTATCTTCCGGATATTCTTTTTTCTCTGTTGAATTTCTGTGTCTCTCATGGCATGTCTCCTAATTCCGAGTGGAATTAGGGTAGAAAAAGCAGTGGTGGTTTGTAGTAAAAAAAAATAAATAAATAAAAATAAAGAAATAAAAAATTTAAAAAAAAATTAAAGAAGAAAGAAAAAAAATAAAAAAGGTATGGGGTAGATGTAAATTTAGGGAGAGTTTTGTAGTCCTTTTGCTTTTTGGTTTTTGAGTTTCTGGGTAGGCCCCCTGCTAGGGTTCAACCCCCCCCCTTTCCAGTGTCAGATGTTGCTGTTGTCCTACTGTCGCTGCTGTCATTTTATAGTTGCTAGGAGTCTATTCCATATGACTCAACAATACCACTTTTGGGAATCTACCCAAAGGACACAAAAACACTAATCTGAAAGGATACATGCACCCGTATGTTCATTGCGGCACTATTCACAATAGCAAAGGTATGGAAGCAACCCAGATGTCCAAAAATAGATGACTGGATCAAGAAGATGTGGTACATATACACAATGGAATACTATTCAGCATTCAAAGAAGATAAACACATGCAATTTGCAGCAACATGGATGGAATTAGAGGGGAACATACTCAGTGAAATAAGCCAGAAAGAAAGAGAAAAATATTGAATGGTTTCACTTATAACAGGACTATAAGGAAACAAAATAGGAGAGAGACACTCAGCAGATTGGGGGGGGGAGTGGAGGATAAGGGCACAAAATGGAGTAGAAAAGAACACAAGGGACCACGGAGATGGATCACAGGTGAATTGGTGGTGGGCTACCCAAGGGGAATACAAAATGTAAAAGACATAACAATAAAAATATATTAAAAAAAAAAACTTGCACTCCTATCTTTATTGCAACACTATTTACAATAGCCAAGATATGGAAACAACCTAAATGCCCCAAGGGAGATGGATAGATCAGTATATATACCCAATGGAAACTACTCAGCTCTCAAAAAAGATAAACTCATGCTATTTGGGGCAACATGGATGAAGCTGGAAGGGCTATACTAAGTGAAATAAGTCAGATGGAGAAAGCTAAATATTGGATGGCTTTCACTTATATGTGGAATGTAGAGAAGTCAAACAAAAGGTCAAAGAGAAACATTGAAAGCTGACAATAGATGGGAGGCATCCAGGAGGGGAGCGGAAAGGAGAGTGAGAGGAGGAGGGACGGACGGAAACAGGAGGAGAAAGAGCACATTGGACTATGACTAAAGTTACCAGAGAGGGATGTGATAGGTTGGGAGCAAAGGGGAGAGGGTGGCCTAATGGAGGATTACTGGGGCTTCGTTGGTGGGTGTGGTGAAATAACATACGATTACAGAGATGTAAACCTATACCCCTAAGACATACACTGTGATGTAAATCAATATTATCTCAATAAATATAACTAAAAAATAAATTCCCCATCTTATCTATGTCTAAATAAATTAATATAATATGCAAAATTTTGAGATTACGTTTTAAAAATGGTTTCACAAAATGTGTAAAAACCCCAACATAACTAATAAACTACACTGCATGAATTGAATGGTAATAATTTAAGTAAAATTATTTCAATAAAAGATTCATTCAAAAATATAAGATCCTTATAAATGTAGCAAATTGAAGTTATTGATAATCCCATTCAAAAATCTTTTAAAAGAATAAAATTATAAATTGGTACTGACTCTTAAAATTATGTGTTTTAATGAAAAAAATTTTTAGCACCTTTTAATTTACATATCTTGTGGTAAAGTAACAAATAATTCACTCCAGTAAAAAAAATGTTTAGATCCTTAGAAAAATGATTGATTCTAGGGCCAGAGTTGGAAAATACAAAATTCTTATATCTCTTATATCTCTGCTTTTATTTTAATGAAAGAAATAATGTAGTTATTTGATATATAATTAAGTTAATGTCAGTAGCTCAACTGCATGTATTTTCTCTTTCTAAGTGTGAGCCCAAGTTCTAGAAGCAAATACATTCCACTCTATATGTAAGTAATATTCCCCAATATTTTTAAAATTTACATCTAAGTCATAGTTGCTTTCATGTTTGTAAATTCACTTTTTAAGATAAATTTTTAAAATAACTTAAAAGTTATTTTAAGATAAGTGAAAATTAAAAAAATATTTTCAGTGTTTTTCTAGCACAGGAAGTTTTATCAAAGGTTTGCTGAAGATTTTAATAAAAGAAAGAAAAGGGGAGCAGTATTTTTCTGCTTCCCCAAATTTTATTTCATAAAATACTTTGGATGCTACTAATAATGAGTATTGTCAACCAAAAAGACTTTTATACTTGGCGTAGAAGATATGAGGTGCTCATTGACAGTGAAGTGTAGGAAATATAAACTTTGACTTTTCTAAATTTAAGTTTCCAGGGATGACAAAGATGACTATTATCCACCATTTGGAGTATTCTTTGTTTTAGATTGAAAATAACTTTGTGTTTTAGTCTCTATTACAAAATACTGCAGATTGGGTGGCTTATAAACAGCATACAATTATTTCTCACAGTTCTAGAGGCTAGAAGTTCAAGATCAGGAAGCCAGCTCAGCTGAGAGAATCCTCTGGGACATCAGGAATTTACCCTTATGTCTTCACATGGTGGAAGGGCAAGGGAGCTCTGTGGGGTCTCTTAAAGAGTACTAAACCCATTCATGAGGGATCCACCCTCATGACCTAAGCACCTCCAACCTCCTAAAACCATAACCTTTGGGCATTAGAATTTCAAGATGTAAATTTTAGGGAAACAGAAATATTTGATTATAGTACTTTGGAGCAAAGAGAATGCAAGGAAATTGAGGATCTGGCCCTTTACATGCACCCTCACTATGGTTGCCTTTTCTGCAATACAATACAATTGACTAGGACATTCTCTGATATTCTTCCACATAGCCAACAGACCTCTGATAGGCCCCCTAGACACCTCACTGGTTGGCCAGGATCCTTGGTCACTGACCCAAAGTTCCATCTCCACTGGTGCTCTAGACTTGTCTCTCTCTTGCTGCAGGCCACCCTAGACTCCAGTGAAAAAAATTGCTCCAGAACTGCAGAAATAGCTATCTCTTTTCTCAAAAATACAAGTTAGCTGTTAGTCTTACCTGGCCTAAACATAAAATCATGAGTCTGGCAATTCACTCTAAAAAAGAGAAAAATTCCCATTCTTTCAGCAAATTGTTTCATCATCATAGTTAAATTTTCGTCTTTTAAGTTTTTGATCTACTTTGATAAGATTTCCTTTGGAAGTTAGAACATGCTTCATTTATTTCTTCTTAAAAAATAACATGCACTGTTCTTCCCTGCCCCCAACAGCGGTTGTGTGCAATCTACAAATGCAGATGATATTGACAACCCTTTTGGAGACATCACCTCTATAGCCAAACCTCGGAGCTCCAGAGCAATTTATACAAATACAAGTCGGTGAGCTCCTCTCAGAATTATTATTACTTATAATTAAGGATGAGACACAGTGATAGGGTTCTTTTGTAAATGAAAAATAGCAAATGGTCTGTTATTGAACATAGTTTAAGAAGAAAGGTAAATTTTTCTTGAAAGACCTTCATTTATGATAGGCAAGATATGGAAACAACCCAAGTGCCAAAAAATAGATGACTGGATCAAGAAGATGTAATATATATACACAATGGCATACTATTCAGCAATCAAAAAAGATAAACTCATGCCATTCGCAACAACATGGGTGGAGCTGGAAGGGACTATACTCAGTGAAATAAGCCAGAAGGAAAAAGAAAAATATCGGATGATTTCATGTATAGGAGGAATATAGAGGAACCAAATAGATCAGGGGGAAAAACAATAAGAAATCAAAAAACGAAATCAGCAAGCAACTGTAAATCAGAGACATTCTGCAAGGGAGGGGGAGGCAGAGGGATCAAACAGGAAAAAAGAGCACAAGGGACTGTGGTGATGGTATACGGGTAAGTTGGTGGTGGAAATTTTACGGGGGCTGCACCTGAGAGGAGAAAGCAAAGATTGTACAAAAATGAACAATGATTTGTTTACACACACACACACACACACACACACACACACACACACACACACACACACATTAAAAGAAAAAATACTCTGTGGGCAACAATAGAAAATAACTACAATTTGTCACAAAGGTGATCACAATTTGGGGACTGAGTAACCTCAGCACCTTGAGCAGTCACGTCATCTGTGATCTCAGTTTCTTCATCTGAAACCTATAGAGGAAAGTGTCGGGCCTCCCTGGTAGCGCAACGGTTCGGTGCTGCACTGTGGAGCTGTTGGCAGCCTCAACGCAAGTTCGACGCCCAGCCAGGGAGATTCCCACATGGCACGGCAGACCTCTCCTGCCGTGCCAGCTGCCCCCCTCAGCGGTGTATTTCTGTCCATCTGCCTGTTCTGCTCCCCACTCTGTCTCTGGTGAACCCTGTTGCCGCCCCATGCCTCTGGCCTATACCCCAGCTTGTATGCATGAATATAAATAAAGCTTTAAAAAAAAAGAAAAGAAAATGTCACCAAGCAAGGTGATTATGGGAATTAACATTTGTAAAGTGGTTTGTGACACATAATATGTGATTATTAAATTAGTCAAACTGGGCTCCTTGTTAAAAACAAGATAAGAGAGAATTTCAGTGCTAGTATGCTTCTTAGAGCAATGGGGTGGGTGGACAGCAAATATAGTCCAGGAATGCTGCAGGTGAGTTTGTTCCCATTATGTATATACATATTACATGTAAATTCACTTTTACCAGTGGAAATACTGAGGTTCAGTATGTTAAATGTTAGCTTATTTCTATCTTTGTAAACAAAAGTTGTGCCTATGACACAATCTAGTGAAATTTCACATTCGCGGCCCTTCATACTATATCCTGCAATAATTTTGAATTTATCTAGTTTACTGACTCTGACTAATTTTTTTGATAACATTAGAGTTGAGTTCTGAGGAAAAGACACTGGTGTGATTTTTTTTCATAAATTCAGTAAGAAAATTACTGTTACCAGGCACAGTAATTCCAATAATTTTAAAATGAGGATATGAAGGAAAAGACAATTTTTAAAAATGTTATAAGCATGTAAATACTGTCTCTTCTTTGAAATGTATATTTGAATTTTGATATATAAAAATTCAAAAATTTTTGAACATTTTGGAACATTCTTGCTGAAGAATGAAAATATATTTGGGGTTATTTTTGAAAGAATGAAGAGTAGTATGGCAGTGTTTTAAATTTTGATGTATAACATACTATTTAACTTCAGTAATTTGGGGAGTATTCCATCTCCTGTTGATGTTAATTTGTGCTTTTAAGAAAATGAAATTTTGAGTGGATCATGTGAGAGAATTGCAGACCTTAAAAACTGCACTTGTCCAATATGGGCACTAGAGGGCCTCCAAGGTTGCAAAGTTTCTTCTTTTGATTAGGTTTCAACGGTTAACAGAATCTTTACCTTTTAACACAAAGAAATGTTTTCCATTTTCATTATGAAATATTGGAAGATACATAACTGCATAAATTCATATATAGCATATAAGTCAAAATAACAAGTAAATGTCTATGCATCCCTTCTGAGCTAAAGAAATATTTTACTAATACCAATTGTTTCTAATACAATACTAAGTCACCTTTATGCTCCCCAACCTTATTGTTTAGGTCCCTTCCTCCAGCCCAGAAATCATCATTGTTAGACTTCATGCTTATATGCTCTCATTACTTTATAGTTTTACTACATAAACATGAATCTCTAAATAAAATTATTTTGTGGTTTTCACAATATCACGTTCATCAAAAAAAGCAAAGTACAGAAGAATAAATAAAATATAATGTCAGTTGCATAAAATCTAAATCCCAGAAACACATAAATTTACTTTGTGCCCAGTATGGAATAAAGTTGCATCCTCTTCAAAAATCAAAAATGAATCTTCCTTTATTTTCTCATATTGACCTGTCTTTAAGAGAAATATCTTTATGAAGTCTTTCGGCTTCTCCTCATAGTTGATGATACTTCAACATAATGGGTGGGGCAGTGCCCACCCACTTCTTCAATGGAAATCATATTTCAGACACACAATTAAGGTCAATGACTCTTCAGTTCAGATCTTTGCATCATTGTAATCACCAGTTTCCCCAAAGCATGAAGGTTTTTCAAATATTCCTCGTTAATTGATTTTCTTTTCTGATCACCAAGTCATTTGACATGCCCCAATGTTTTTTATATATATAGTGATTATACTATTAACTTAACAAGTAGTTATTATTGGAAGAATTGAATCTTATTATTAAAGGAAAGGTACAGAAAAATTAATACAAAATTATATGCAAAATCTCACATAAATTCTCACAAAATATAGCTATTAAGATTTTGTCATAATGCCATCTATCATATGCATTTTTAGTCTTGCTTTTGTATATTTAATGGCAATGCTCATACTGCATATGAATGTTTTACCACCTTAACATTACAACATCAAAATTTACTTATGTAGATGTATTGTCATTGACTACATATGTAAGTTCCTTCCATTTTTTATGATAAATAATGCTTTTATATGAATTCTTTTCTTGATTTGAAATTATTTAAGTGAGACTCCTAGAAATGGATTATAGAGTCAAAATAGATAAATGTTCTTAAGCACATTGCTAAATCATTTTCTAGAAGTATATGAACCAGTGTCAGCATTTATGCTCACCGGATGCTATTGTGAAATTTCACTATTTTTATATTCTTCCACATATTTTCATTGTAAAAGTAATTCAAATATGTTTAAAGTATAAAAAGTGAAATGTATCTTCCATTTTCAATTCCAATAATAAAATTTTGATATATTTTTAGACTTTTAGCTCAAGCATGAATGAAGGTCTGCAATGTATATTGTTGTGAGTGCATATGTTGGGGTGTGTATATGTACGGCTAAAATATGAGATGGACATTTTCCCTGACCTTATGCAGGGATATCAAAATATTTTAATGATTGCATGATATTCCACTACATTGTGGAATACTTATTGTAGTTTACATAGGCCAAGTTTGTACTAAATTGTTTGCTATTGCAAATAACACAGCAACAAATGGCCTCTACATTTATTTTTGCACAGTTATGCAGGCATTTCTGTAGAATGAATTTCTAAATACAGGATTGTTTAGTATTTCATTAAAAATTAAAATATTTTCTAATTTGGGAGTCATATCTGGTTATTAAAAGACATTGAGAGTTAAGTGATTCAAAATACTAATGCAGTTTCCACTGCAGTTCCTAACTTTTAATTAAGAATTAAGAAAATTCACATTGCCTGTTAGGCACAATAGGAATCAATAGGAATTCTTTTTTTTTTTTTTAAGAGCAATAGCTATTTCACTTTTTTTTTTAAAAGATTTATTTATTTATACATACAAGCTGGGGTACAGACCAGAGGTATGGGGCAGAGAGAGGGTCCACCAGAGACAGAGTGGGGAGCAGAACAGGCAGATCAGAAATACACTGCTGAGGGGAGCAGCGGGCGAGGCAGGCGAGGTCTGCCACAGCATGTGGGATTCTCCCCGGCCGGGCGTCGAACTCGCATCGCAGCTGCCGACAGCTCCACAGTGCAGCGCTTAAACGCTGCGCCACCAGGGAGGCCCACAATAGGAATTCTTGAAGCTTGGAATAGCAAAACAGCTATCCCTCTGTTCAGGGATTTTTTTTTTTCAAATGATACAAAATCACTTACTTAAAAATGAAGTTATGGTAAAACTAGCATATGGCTCCCCTTTTTCCAAATCCTTTTTTATAGTTCTTTTGAATTTAAGAGCCATATTTTTTGTAAGACCTGAATAAACAAGTTGAAGAGAAGTTTGTTTTATTATAGTAATCATCTTAGAGTTCCAAGTAGTTTCAAAATGTTTTGCATTCAGGAGCCATCGGTACCAAGCACATGGTGGTTGAAGGTACCAGAAGGCACAGATGAGGCTCCGAAAGCATGCCCCCTGCCCTTTCCCTGGAGCATGGAGCATATTGATGGAAATGCACTCCCTTGTGATGGAATACTGGTCAAGTGCTGTGGGTTCTTAAATATGTGCCTCATTCCTGGTCCAGCTCTTTATTTACCAGTGAGGTCACTGAAGCACATAGCAGAAGGGGCGAATGCCTGGTGACAGCCTGAAGTGGAACTCAGGCCTCAAACCCCAAACCTAATGCTTTCAAGACCTCAATTGCCTGCTTGCCCAAGTCAGCCAACTGCCTCCGCTGTACTGACTTCCACTAGGCTGTAATCTTTTATTTCAGAACTTCACATGGTTTCATATTTATTGTGCTTTTCCCTCAATCACTTCTGTGCTGAAACTTTTGCAAAGGACAAGTGATTATCCAAAATGGACCCCCAGATAGCTTTTGGTCGAAGTCTGAGATCAGAGAAGGGGGCCCCCGCCCGCTGGTCAGAACTGTGTTGAATCTATAAAACAAGTATCACTGCAACCCAGATAAAGGATGAGGTTTTGAATAGTCCTTCTTTATATTAGCTTGACACTTCTGCCATTTCAGAGAACTGTCACATTTACTTTCATTTGTTTTCTAAATAGTGTGACCAACTTGATAAAGGTAGAGGTGTGGACACAGGTTCTAGACCCACTTTAGAGAATGAGGAGAGTGAGGCCCAAATAGGGCCCAAATATAAGACCCCAGATCATGCATTGCCTAAATACCTAAGAGAACAACCTCCTAACCGCCAGACTAAACTCTATCCTCCACGTGAATATGCCTTTTGTCTTGGAGAATAACTGCTTCACAAGACTTCATTCCCACAATAACTCAAACCTTGTGGGTTTTTTCTAGTCCCCTTCCAAATGCAAGAGTTTAAGATTCTAAAAACAGGAAGGAAAGACATTAAATGGTGATCATAACAGTAATAATAAAAATCCTGTACCTTCTGAAGAACTCTTGGGGTCACAAGATCTTATTATATTCAGGGAAGCACAGTCCAATGGCCAAAGTTATCACGAAATGATTCTGGTCTTATTTGAATCTCTCATTGAACAATTGAAAAGAAACAAATGCAAGTTCACAGGACTGTTTCCTTTCATCCTCTCAATCACCCTCCTCTCTTCCCTACCTGTCCTCCTTGAAGTCCTGTCTTGACCCTTCGCTGTGCTTTCTCCTCCCACTTTTACCCCACTTTTCCGGTTCTGCCTTCCCGCCCATCATATCTGCACTGATTCTACACACTTCACCTAAGTAAGCTTTCCTCCAGCCCCCGGAAAGCTCCAGAGACAGGGTGTGGCTCAGGAAAATTCCCTGTTGTGTCACTTGCTGCTCAGGGCAGCCCTACAGTGAAACACTAGCCCTCTGAACCCTGCCCCCACGCCTTTCTGTCGGTACCCCTCTCGTGTGCTGCAGTCGCACATTGCATCAGTGGTCTTTGCCACACTTGGGTTCTGTAAACCCTCTAATAGTGCATTTTAAAAATCGGCTGCTTGATGTGAAAGCTGTCAGAGCCAGCCATTCTAGATTTCTCCCTAGAATTGTACCTGACACAGAACAACACCGGTAAAAGGTAATGACGTTAACTTGAACTTGTCCTGACACAACACCCATAATGTCAACCGCTAAGATGTGGCAATTCTCTCCTGGCCAGGTTGGAAACTTTGGGTGGGTCAGCATGAGAGGTATTTCCAAGAACCCTAACACCCTCCATTCAATCTACGGCGGAATCACTAAAATATAGGCCTTCTGGGTCTGGGTCATTTCTGTCAGTTGGCGGCTCTGCTGGCTCTATAGTGCAGTCAATGAATATTAGTCAAGTGTGTAGTACAGAGAGACAGCTTGTGTGCACACGAATTGTAATCCATGTACATAATATATATTCTGCATATAACCTGTCTTTTCATGTTTTCTTTATTTTCTATTCAGTTTTTAAGTATACAATGTCTGTGTTCTCCTTTGCAAAATTATTTACTAAACAGCCTATTTTTTGAAATTATTTAATTTCTAATTTTTCTTTGTTAGATAGAACCAGCTCATTGTAAATGTAGGCAATAATTTATTCAAATTTACCCATCAGTGAACAAAATTCGGGCTTATTTTGGGAATAAGAGTACAAAAGAAGTTTTCAAAGAATTAGAAGATATGGAGCAATGACAAAAAATGAATACTTCTCCTATTTTTAAATGGATTCTTGACTCTCTTTGCTTTCCTTAAATGGGGATGGGGGTTCTTTGGACAAGCAACTGATCCAAAAATCCATTTTAAAGCCTATATACTTCAATATCTTTAGTAGTTTTGTTTATTCTAACCAAGAAATAATATTGCCTATTGGCAGCAGGTCTGTAAAGTATTCCGCAGAGATTATTATCTTCTTGATATGAGATCAACGTGTTATTCTTGAGTTAGAAAAATTCCTTCTATGATATCCTTGGGTTAAATGAAATAGATTTAGAAGCATATTCAGGAAGGACTTTAATTTTCAAGTATTTGGCATTTTGTCATGCAACTGAATTTATTTCTCAAGTCTAAGCAGCTTATATTTAATTGTCTACTAGTTCATGACTTGTTATTTGATATGATATTGTACAATATCATTATTACAATGTAATGTATTCATCAATATTGATTCATCAACATTAATAACCTGCATGTCACATGTGATTTTATGATGTTTTATATACAGCTTGTCTCCTGATTGATAGCTTGCTTACTTCTTTGACTTAACTGCTCTAAAAGCAGGCTAGGACTTTAGAGGTATTTTACTTCTGCAGGTGTTTCAAAGCAGTGGAAAAAAAACTCTCAGACAGAGGAAGGGGATTTCCTTTGTAACATGCTTGGAAGCTTTAATGGCAGTTTGGGACAGAGTTGTACACATGAATAGTTTTGCCCCATTTTCTGTTACCTCTCTGACATATGGCTACACGTCTACAAGAAAATTCCAAGAAATCCTATAGGGCATCAGCCCAGAATTTAGTAGCAGCGGTTCACTCAGCTGAGTCCTGCCGACAAATCTGAAAATGTAGCTCTAAAATTGAGACAATCCAACATCACTGCATACTAAAATTATCTGGGGAGCTTTTGAAAACCCCAGTTCCCAGGGCATACCCTCAGCAATGACATCAGAATGGCTAGGGATGGGACTCAGGCATCACTAACTTTTGTTTTTAAAGATTTATTTATTTATGCATATAAGCTGGGGTATAGGCCAGAGGCGTGGGGCGGCGAGAGGGTTCACCAGAGACAGAGTGGGGAGCAGAACAGGCAGATACACGGAAATACACTGCTGAGGGGAGCAGCAGGCGAGGCAGGAGGGGTCTGCCGCGCCATGTGGGAATCTCCCCAGCAGGGCGTCGAACTTGCTTCACCGCTGCCCACAGCTCCAAAGTGCAAGCGTTTAACCGCTGCGCCACCAGGGAGGCCCGGCATCACTAACTTCTAAGAACCCCCAGTGTTCAGGATCTTTGAAGGCAGACTTAACATCTTACAACTATCTGTGCTGAATAAACTTTGCATCTTCTACCTGCTGGGTTCAGATTTTGTAAATTTCTTATTTCTTTAAAATCCTGTAATTCAAGACATTTGCTAGCTGCATTCACTTTCACTGAATTCCTTAAACCCCCAGGGTACCCCTAAGAGGTGGCGGTCTCTCCCTATTTTAGTTGACTAAGCTTTCATTGCTTCAGCAAAATCTCACAGCTAGTTGAAGGGTGAAGTCAAATTTGGAAACGAGGCTGGCCTGGTAAGGTGGGTTTCCCCTGCAATCAGATGCCTCATTTTCCTAGTCTCACAAATTGTACTGTTTGTGCTATTTTTACTGTTGCTATAATCTCCCTTCACTTTGTTAGCATCAGGTGTCCCCAACTTTATTGTCAACAAACCGGTAAGTCATCACCCACAGGATTATGAAATAATAGAATTGGAAAAGATGTATGAGGATTATTAGCTTATTTATTCCCTGCTGATAGGGAATTTTTTCTCTTATTTTCTGACAAAAAAACCTAATCAGCACAAAAGGGCACCAGTGTGATGCAATATGAATTGCTCCCTTTTAATTCCCCCAGACACTTTCACAAGTAGGTTCTTACTTCACACTCACCATGCTTTTGAGGTTGGTGTCATTGTTACTCCTTTTTATAATTGAGGCAATAAGGCTCTGAGATTACTCCAGTAGACCAGATCTGTGAGCTGAGCCGTGGGGTCTGGATTGAGTCCTGCTCCTGTACATACCCATGTCACAATCGTTCTCTCATGTTGGCCTTAGCCCTTGACTATAAGAAGCAACCTTCCTATTTTGAAAATGAATCCTAAGGTAAATGGTCCCTGGAGAAGACTTGGTTTGGCTCACTGGATGTGTGGAAAGGATATGGAAATCACCAGGAGATCCACAGATGAGCCCTGCCTTCCATCTCAACAGAAGTTTAGTTGCCACTGTGCTTCATTTTGTCAGTGCATTAAGTTAGAATAAGGAACCAGGCCACACTCTCAAAGAAAGGGTCAAGGGCTGGGAAGGGCAAACCACGGAGGGAGTGGAAGCAGCAAACTTCCCTGCTATGGGCACGATAGTGGTTGGTGTTTCTCCTTCTCCCTGCAAAGCAGGCAGAGCAAGCTGAATTCCACAAGATGATATGCTGTTTGAGTGAGCCTCATGGTTTTGATACAGTGTGTACTTTGAAATAGTTTAAATCTCACTTTTCCGTAGCTCTTCTTGGTTGAGACGACATATCTTAGCAGTACACGGAACTGAGACCGTACCAGGCCTGAGAGGCCTCTCCCTCAGAAAATGATCCATGTAAAGCACTTTGAATGCTTTAAAAATAGTAAAATAGTATTCTTCACACTCCTCTGAACTACCTATTGAAATGTTTCTTATGAATGGTTTGCTTGTCTTTTGTGGTGAGGCTTTCATACCCACCCTGAATGAGCTTCTCCATCATTTCTGAGCTTTTCTGTAGGAAAGGGACAGGAGAAGTAGAAGAGTGAGTGGAACTAAAGTAACCAGGCCAATGTTTGTTTACATTTGTGCAATTTTAGGAAATTATGTGAAATCAGTAATGCAGTACATTAGTGATGACTAGAATTTATTTTTAAGAAGCAGTTTTATGTCTCCTAATACTGAAATCAGCATTGCAGAGTTCTCGTGAATAGGTTGTTAGCTAAAGAAGTGCTGTTCTATGAGAAACATGCATCTGCCTTCATTATGTAACAGAAATCAGCAGTGAATCATGTATAAATCCAAAGAACAGGAAAACATGGACTTGAGATAAATTTCTTCTATACTAGAGGAGAGCTATTAGCTACACATCTGTTCCCTTTCTTGTTCAACAGCCCGATACCCAGACCTTACATCAGACAGTGTCTTCATTTATAGTTTCACATTTGGGTACTGGTGACCACCGTTATATCATAAACCTTTATTTTAATTTCCTCTCTTTCCCCTCTTTTAACTCTTTACTTTAGAACTGCAAATATTCCAGGATATACCGGTAAGGTTCATTTCACAGCCACTCACCCAGCAAATTCTGATATTCCAGCAGCAACCCCATCTTCAGATTCAGAAGTGCACCGGTAAGTATGAATCCTGTTATACACTGTGGTCAAATGTGTTGGGGAAGGGGGAGGAGGGGACCCTCATTATAGTGATTCCTTTAAAGAACAATTAAATACATATATATATATATGTATATATATATATTTATAGTCAAATCAAAAAGACAGATTTCATTTTCCCAGTGACATTTCCTAAAGGAGCATATGAAGACCCTTAAAGCATATTAGTTAAACAGCATCTTTATCTCACAAACTTTGCACACATATCCTTCACATTATCGTCAAACACGTATGCTTGCTTGGATGCCATGGATCACAGGAGACACACACTTCTGTGAATAACCACTGTGTATTTTATGAAAGAAAGTCATATGTATTTTTAAGCACCATTTTTGCAAATCAAAAACAGGAGACATTAGAGAGAAGACTTCATTATATGAAGTTGCTAGTAAGAAGCAGCACATTATTGCTCATTGTAACTCAAATTTGAAAGCATTTGATGGAAGTCTTGGCCTTGCAAATAAGATGACACAGTTCTGAAAATGAAAATGCAGACTTATCCAGGTCTACATGCTGGCCTAGTGCAAATAAATCAACTGCTTAGTAAATTGGTGTGTAGGAGTGGTGGGGACAGGGGTGGGGGAGTGAAGAGCAGTTCTTCACAAAAGGGTGCCTTTCTCTCATGTCACCTTCTCTTGGTAAAGAAGTCATTCATTTATCACACATTGATGAGCCTGCATACGGCCCAGGTCCTGTTCAGGACAGTGAGCACACAGAGTTGAACACAGAAGATACCTCTTCTCAAGAGCACATGGTCTGGTGTGAAAGACAGGCGATCAAGTACACGAGTAACTACACAAATAGAGCAGTTCTGGAGATTGATATATGCTGTGGAGCAGCAAGTCATGGTGCTATAGCAGAGAGACCTGGGGAGCAGGGAGGACATTCTGAGGAGTGGCCTTTGGGCAGAGTCAGAGCTCCTGCCCCGATGAACTTCTTAAATGTTTCAAAAGACAACAACTGTGGATTTTGGGGCTGGGTTGCAATTCATACGGTTGTTCATTCTCTTCTTCATTCATGAGTTTGTTTATCACTTCATATATATTTTTTTATTGGGTCAACAAATGTGTGTTGTACTCCAGGAATTCAGAAGAATTAGACCCAATTTTTAAGGAGCTCAGTCTGTAAGTGAGAAAGAAATAAACAACTATAGCAGTGGATGACAAATTTCATCATAATATAGTGAGTCTTCACTTAACTTCATGGATAGGTTCTCAGAAAATGGCTTTAACAAAAAAGCAGGTCCTCGGCCTCATTTTGGGATTTTTTTTTTCTCATCCATATTATAACAAAATTATATTGAATCAAATGACATTATTTCAGGATATGCTGTGTTTACATATGTTGGCCCAGTACTTCTTGCTTGGAATGTACTAACTCATTTCACCATCCTGGTAACCCTGTAAGGAAAGGACAGTTGTTATCCCACTTTACAAATGAGGAAACTGAGGCACACAAAAGCTATGGGGGATTTCATGGAGGCACTAAAAAAAGACCTCACAGAGGAAGGGGTTCACACAGGACACTAGGAGGAGTAGAACATTGAGTATCATGTATTTGAAGGCATTGATGCATGTGGACAGGGTTCTGCTTACCCAGAGGGGGCCACAGAAACACCCCTTCATTGTGCCACCCTGAAATCTCAGGGGTGTGGCTTTCAGGCCCCTCTGTGTATAGAGAGTGCCCCACATCATTCCAGAGGGGTGTGCATGAGGCTGTTCCAAAGACAACAGTTAGCAGGAAGAGCAGGTGCTTGCAGATAGAGCTTCAGCAACTTCTCTAAAGTTGGAGTTTGCTGATTGTCTAGAATCTCTAGCACACATGATAGATAATATTTTGCCAAGAAATTTTTGAGAAAAAAATCATTCTTCTTCCAAGACACACCTTCAAATGCCACAAACACATTCCAAATACAGACTAGTAAAGGGTTAGAAATTTGATGTATCTTATTCCTGTGAAGGACCTGAAAAAACAGTGTCAAAATTAGATGCAACTTTATAGCTGTCATTTAGATGCACTGTCCAGAACAAGATAGGATGACAACTATGTTTCCTTGATGCAGATGGGAACATTTCCAAGCCCTCATTATTCTTCTCAATTCATTCTCTCACCCTGAACATCTCAATCCTCATCCCTGCATTTGTTGGTTTAGCACATTCCCATATCATATGATCCCAGTTTACTTCAGAGAAATCTTTATTTCTCAATGGAAAACTATCTTCTAATTACTACTACTGCTAGTACTGTTACTACTGCTGCTACTAGTTACTACTATTTACTAAGGTTACTACTGTTACTACTTGAAAAAAAACTGAACCTTGTCAACATGTTGATAGACAGATTACTGATTTCCTTCTCCATAATCTCTTCCTTTCACCACTACACACTTATCTGTTATCCGCTATCCCAGAGCGGGGACCAGGAATATTCTGGGGTTCTGATTCTTGGGGTGTTCATGGGCTCTGGACACACAGTTAGTGGCAGCAGCCCCAATGTCACCCACAACTAAGTGACAGCAGTGTTTCTGATCAGGTGCCCATATTTCACTCCAACATTCACCCCTAAAAACACCTGCTGATAACAAGTGGTCAGCAGGGAGAAAGCACAGTAGCGAGATTCATTGTCCAAAGTGTTTCGTTAGCAGGACGGCAGTGGGTGGCCTCTGCTCTGGCCCGGTGTTGTGATCAGAGCAAATTAGGACTTGGAGGATGTTCATCACGAAATATCACCTACAATTTTTTCGGGCACTGTAGTGGGGTTTTTTGCTAACATTTTTCAGTAGCAGTAGGAATCTAGATCTCTGTCTGATGAGTATCATAAGAACTTGGTAAGGTAACCTGACTTCCTCCTATATGCCTGTCTGGCTTGATACATTTTTTTCTGTTGTTTCTGAAAGACCATCTGTATCTGGGCTTGTCCTGGGTACTCCTGAGTATTCAGCTCTGTGTCACACTCACTCTGCCTCTGGCATGCACTCTCCTTACTCAGAGTCTGCACCATTTCCTATGGGGCTCTAGTTGCACTTCCCCTCTCCTCCCCCAGGTCCTGCTCAGCAGACAGCTTCATTTTCTGTCACTGGGCATCCAAACTAACTCTCTTCTTTGCCTCCCCAACACCACACTCTGCACCTCCACCAATCCTTCTGTTTCTTCTTCTCCTGGAAAAATGAGTTTTCACTTTTCTAAAGTGCCCTAACATCCCTCTGAAATCTTGACCCTCGCCTGTTTTTTTCCTGCTTTCTGGGAAGAAGACCAGTCGGGTTTTCCTATTGTCTGAGTCAAATTTGGTGTCCCCTGAGCAGCCATCTTGTTTCTCTACTCCCCTTCCTTCAACTATAATTGTCCTTAAAAAGCAAACTGCCACTCTTCCTTCTCTCTTCCACATCCTCCCAGTTCATTCTTGTCACTAAATTCTGCTACCACCAATCAAAGGAAACACTGCTGCCTGCAAGATCATATAAGGGCCTCCTGGAGCCCTTCAGGTGGAGAATGAGAATGCACATTTTCTGGGGACCTTTTGTTTGACAGACCTGTGTTGGTTTCAGGTTGAGTCATGTTAATGCAAAGAGGTTGGGGCCTCATAGCCCACAATACATTTTGGTTGGCATGTGAAATAGCCCAATGTCTTGGGGTTGATATTCAAATAAGCTGTAGAAAAGCAAGGAAAGATGTTTCAGAAGAGATTTAAGGAGAGGAAGTGGGGGTGCATGTGGTAGAAGAATAGCGAGCGTGGATCTCCGAATTTGTAATAAGACACATTCACAGATACCTCACTCTACTCTTGTTTCCATCCCAATGGAAAATCCAGTGTTCTGCATATACCACCACCCCACCCCACACCAGAATGCAAACTTCAATGAAACTTGAGTTCTCACTTCCATGGCCATTTGCCACAATATGAAAAATTATTACTGCATGATTTCATGGTTTGAAAGCAAAGCCATTTTGGATTTGGTTGCTTTGTGTTCTCTAAGGCACAAGGACATTGCATTCTCTATGAATGATTGAGACAACAAAAGATTTATAGCAAAGTTGTTACACGTAGTCGTGTGTTCGAGAAAGTAGGCAAGATGTGTCCATGAAGAGAAGGCCACCTCTAGGCATACACAGAGCTGAGAAACATCATTTGTACTGTAAACCACATTCTCACAGTGATATTCTTTCTTTTAATTCTCACAACAAATGTGGAAGGTTGTTATTCTCCTTGGATAGATGAGCAGACTAAGACATGTGAGGTTAGGAGCAGTCAGCTTAACACCTCTAACACGTTGAAATTGCCCTCAGTCCTGATTATGGCTGGACTATCCCAAACTGCCCTTCTATCAAGCTCCCTCTCCCAGCTCTCCCCACATGCCCCATGCATTCTCATCTCCCTGTGACCCCCCCACATATACCCCATACCTCTCTTTGCCTGTATCTCCTTGTCTTCACCATTACCTAACTCCTCACTGATGTGGACTCCTGCTCAATCTCCATTCCAGGCCCAGAAACGTAGGCTCCCTCATACCCTCAGCACTACTCAGGCTTTATTTAGCTTCCACTTTATAAATTCACCTCCTTTCAGCTGCATTTTCTATATTGTAGGTACAAAGTAAATATTCAATGAAAGCAACTGCAATATAATGCATGTAATGCAATAAATGAAACTGAATGCAAATGAATGAATGAAACAATACATACAAAGATTAACCATTTCCAGTTTCTCTGTTCCTGTTATATGCTTCTCTCTTTCTCTCTCTCCCCACACCCTCCATCTCTCTATCCCCACTTTCCCCCCTCTCTCCATATGTACACTTGTATTGTTAAATGGGGCATGGATGAGACTATATGTTTCTATGTCATTTTTTCTTTTATTTCCACTCTGTTATAGTGTCTTACGGAAAGAAATGGAAGTTGACCTCTTCTGTCATCAGGCACCACTGTCTCGAATGGTCACAACTGTAGGACCCTACAACCCCTTCAATAAGAAGGAAAAAGAAACTGTAGTCTACTGAAAAAGAACTCCCTCAGTGAGACCATAATCTTCAGCCTCAGGGAAGGCATTACGGAGGGAACAATGGGGAAATAAAAGATTTGGGCATCTTTGAGTGTGTCTGTAGACAGAGAACTTTTTTTTTTTTTTGCCTGCGACAGAGCATCCTGGAACCCAGCTTCAGTCACTCACATGTCCTGACCCCGGAATGCCACCATTCCGTAATGGCCACCGAGATTTTCTGAAAGTTACCAGCAATAGCGGTTTGGTTTACAATACCCCCTCCTTAGAGTTGGAATGTCAAATCTACCCAGATGTTTCCAATCTTGACCTCCTTAACTTAGGTATTATAACTGTGGAGTACAGATCACAGAATTCATGGTCACAGATTATCTGGCCAAAATCTACATGTTAGTGATAGAAAAGTTGAGTGACTGAGAGAAAATGGCGTTATCCTTTTACTTAGGGCACACCACCACCTAGGAAAAAATATCATAAATAGCCTTGCTGGATCCAGTATTTCTCTTTCAGAGGTAATAGCACCCCTTAGACTCCATGAGTGTCATCAACCCGGAGCAATCATTCATATCTAACTTAGGGTCAGTGTGTGACCTGACTCTGTCTCTCCACATAAAACACCATTTTGCAGAATTACTCAAATGTATATGTGGGCTGTGGGGGGTCCCTCAGATTCCCAAATATTGTTATATTGGTATACACATAAAGTTTATATTTCTACACAGGTAATTTTAGATCCTGATAGAGTTTATAAGTGCTGTCCTAAACCTCAGTTCAGTTGATCCTGAAACCCTATAGCAGGTACCTTATAAATATTTTTTCTATTTTATAAATAGGCAGATTGAAATTGTGGGAGTAAAGGTCACTCACTAGTAATTTAAAAAGTTAGAACTAGAACTCAATTTTATATTTTGATATTGTACTTCCCCCCATGTCTCCACAGAATAAATAACTTTCACTGAGTTAGTCAAAAAAGAAACAAACAGAAAGAGAAAGAAAAAATTTAAAAAACCACAAAACCCCTTCCTGTTTATAGACTTTTCAGAAATATTTCTTAGGGCTTCTACCTGATTTCTTCTTCCAAGATTGCAGAATGAGATAGTGATATCAAAGAACTCCAAGCAAATGTGTAAATCCCTTGGGGATTGTTTTGGGGGTAGTTTTGTTAGCAGGGCAGACTGCCTCAGGTCCCCCAAACCCGCCTGACCTAAATAGGTTCTGCCACCCACTGCATAAAGACAAACATACTTTTAGTGTATAATACCTTCAATCGAAAAGGACTTGAATACAATTAGTGTGTAACAAAGAAAAGAGAAAGAATATAGTTAAAACAATTTCCAATTAAACACCCCAAATTACCCATGCCCTCATGAGTAAATGCCCAGCTAAATAAGGTTAAGCCAAAGCAAGAGCTCTGAGGTCTGAAAGTTTGCCATAAGTCTAAGGCACCTTCTGGTGGCGAGCCAAAGGAAAGGAGCAGAAGGGGCCAGGCAAGTCTGGAAGGAAAAGGAACAAAATCAAAACCCAAGTCAAGATAAAACCTGCCATTGTCAGCCTCCCCACAGGTCTCTCACCCACCTCTGTCTCTTTCAAGTGTCTCCTTCCAAGTCCCACTAGTCCCTGCTACAAGTCCAGGGTAAGAAGCACACAGCTTCTTCACATGTCTGTCTGCTCCATGCGCCTCCAGCAATCTTCTTTTCCTTTCCTTCTCCCAGTCTTCTCTACCTTCTCCTTCCTACTCAACTCTACCCTTCCGTGTGCTGCGGCAGGAAACCTGGAGCCTCCTCTTTCTATGGATAACACACTGTTGCAATTTGACCCTACTCATCCCTTTAGAAGAGAAATATAATCTATTTTTGTTTTCGAATTAAAACTGGAGCCCCACAACACTGGGCAAGACTGGCTGTTCTTCACTGCCAGTTAAACAGAGGGAGCTGTTGGAAAATCGGTGGCGGTTTTCCACCTGCACCAGAGTCGCTGCCTGTCGGGAGCCCCTCCTCCAGTGCTAGGCCCCAAAGTGCTGCTTATGGGCAGTGCAAGCAGCAGCTGGTGGTGGGCATTTTACTATCTGCCATCAGTGGCCCCCTGGGGCACAGGTTGCAGACAGAGGTGAGCAGTGATGACGAATGGCAGTGGATCCCCCACCATGCCGCACCAGGGGCAGTGCCTGGGTCAGGGCTGCAGGGAGGGGCACGGGGTCCCACTGGGCCAGCTCATCATTGTGGCCTTCTCCAGGTGCAGGCAGTGGAGAGGCCCATGGAGACCAGGCCAAGATGAAGGGTCCCAGCAGAGCCCACCTTGCAGTGCCGCTGCAGGCTCCCCCTGCTTTACACCGTTATATTTAGTGCTTGGATCATAGAATGGGCTGATCAGGTGTGAGCTTTGAGCTGATTGGTATGGTCCAATCAGCCATGGGATTGAAAATAGTCAAATCAGACTGTAGGGGGGAATACCTGAAAGAGGATATAAGGCAGGGCAAGAGCCCTCTTGGAAAAGACCCTGTTCCTGGCCTCTGAGAAAAAAAAAAAAAAAAAAAAAGATTGTGTTTCTGTCCTCCAAAGGAGAAAGAAGAAACCAGCAGCTGACCTCCAAAGAAAGACTAGAAGCCAACGA
>PVIJ01008435.1:0-74307 GCA_004024925.1 Scalopus aquaticus | reverse complement strand
GGACACACTGATAACAGAAAAACAAGGAAACCAAATAGGAGCTAGAAAGGCGGGGGGTGGGGGAGGCAGTCGGGGGGAGAGGAGGATAAGGGCACAAAATGGAATAGAAAAGAACACAAGAGACCATGGAGATGGATCACAGGTGAATTGGTGGTGGGCTACCCAAGGGGAATACAAAATGTAAAAGACATAAATAACAATAAAAATATATAGTAAAAAAAAAAAAGAAAGAAAAAAGTGAAGCAGGACAGTGGTGGAAACTATACCAGCTTCCTTTTCTGGATTAATCCCGGCTGGCCCCTCCCCTGATTGTGACCAGCTAAAACCAAGTCCCAACAGGGATTGGAGGTACAGAGGCAGAGAAGCCCAAATCCTTGGGGTAGATTGTGGACTGAAAAGGTCGGAAGTTAACTTGTCCACAACCTCCTGTCCTTTCTGCTGCAAGGGGAATCTTTAAAATCTCTCTGCTGATAACAAAAGCAAAAGCAAAAAAAAAAAAAAAAAAAGTTTATTTAAAGCCTTCCCCAAATAGAGAAAAGCACAAAAAGGAAAAACGCATCCATAATCCTACCACCCAGAGATATGTCCTCTCAATGTTTTGATGTTTGTTCTCCCAGCATTTTTTATGTGCAAGCTTATTTTTATATTTATTATCTAAAACTGGGATTATTAGTTAATGTACTTTTCTATAACCTCTTTTTTTTTCACTTACTATATCATGAGATTGTTCCACATCATTAACAATTCTTATAGGATGTAATAGCTACATATTTTTTTATCATATGTATCGTGTATAATTTATTTAACCAGTCTTCAAGTTATATTATTTATACTGACAATCTTTCACCCATATAATCAACATCCTGAGAATAAATGCAGGCTTATTTCCATGATTATCTCCTTAGAATAAATGTCTAGAAGTTGAATTGCTGGACCAAAGGGTTTGCACATGTTTAAGGCTTTTGATGTGTATTGCCAAATTGCCCTCCAGGAGTTTGTAGTAATTTACATTCCCACCAACAGCATATGAAAACTGCATGTTTCCCCAAACCCTGGCCAACTGTGGGTATTATCAGACTTTTAAATCTATGCCAATATGATAAGCTAAAAGTTATGTGTGTATATATCTTGTTTTAATTTAGGTTGTATCTTAATTAGACATGTCCAGATGTAACTAGTTTTGATAACTTTTGTGTGGACCTCACTGCCACCTGGTGGTAGAATGTGCAATTGTAGGTAAAGAGTTGCCATCTTGACAGCTTTCAGATCTCAGTTGGTCCAGGAAAAGCAGATCTCATGGAATCGATAATATAGGGGGGACTTTGAGCTCAGAACATTGTGAGTCAAAATTGATATGCAGATATAATTTTTTTAAATATTCCAAAAAAAAGTATTGGGGTTTTGGGGGTTTTTGTTTGTTTGTTTTTCATTTTTAAATGGGAATTGCAGAGGAGCCCTGGGCACAGCACTCCTGAATTTTTGAATAGTAATCAGCATTTATGTTGATAAAGTTATTTTCCCATATTGTAAAAAGGATACTGGGCTCTGTGCAACAAATTGGGAAGATGTCATGTCTTATACTGCTTCCTGAGTGGCACAAAGGTGGATCAAACCCAGTCAGTCTTTGGGGGAGATAGAGGGAGAAGGACCAACACAGCCACTTTGCCATGGGCTAGCAGTGAGAGAAATTACTATGGGTCATTGTGATCTTCCTGGAAGTTTCTAATCACAACCCTTTCATTCCCCTTCAAATTGTGACTTTTGTCCAAAATGGAGACTTGTTTCACATACAAGGTTCAGTCTTGCCTACATCCTGACTTGACTTTTGTACAGAAATTAGTAGACCCTCTCATCATCCCTCTCTTTTCCTCATCTTTGGTATTTTGACTTTCTGAATTCTTAATGTTGAACTCAGGTGACTTTCCAGTATTCTCTATACCTTGCCTTCAGAATGTAACTTAAATATTTCTTGAACAATGTGTTTTGGATAACATCTTCCAGGGCTTGCAATTTCCATGTGTTTGAATGCATGAGGACTGTTAGGTTGTGATGCACTTGGAGATTATGAAACCCACCAAGTGCCAGCAATGCAAAAGCACTGGGGTAGGTTAGCATGCCCTAACCATTAATCATTGACTCTGTGTCAGAATCTTTTTCTGGACCTTTGTACCAGCACCCAACAGAGAGACAACGCTCTTCCTGTAGTGGAAAAAGATAACAATAAGCAAGTAAGTAGTTAAACCAGAAAAGCTGTGAAATGTGCTAGAAAGTGAATAAAGCTGGAATTTAATGAGAGTCTTGTCTAGCTGGCTGGCTAACTGGGAACAATTTTTATCCAATAATCAGAAGTCCCTTGCGGAAGATGACATTTGAGCTGAGAATTATGAAAAAGATGCAGGATCTGGGCAGGGATGGAATATTTTTAGAGGAAAAAGCAAAAGTCGAGGTTTAGGCAAGACTGAGCTTTGCAGGTGAGACAAGTGTTTTCATCTTAGAAGCCATAATTTGAAAGGATTGTGATACTATATCACATTGGTGATGAGGTTCAACAAGCTTCATGTGCCCGTGGTATAGGAGAGGATAGCATTGCTGGAGTGAGCCAGCAAGTGACTG
Source organism: Scalopus aquaticus (assembly GCA_004024925.1). NCBI lineage: Eukaryota > Metazoa > Chordata > Mammalia > Eulipotyphla > Talpidae > Scalopus > Scalopus aquaticus. Next base: position 71,694 of record PVIJ01008435.1, on the reverse strand, counting down.
GTGTCAAGGTGCAGGGTGAAATTTTCCCATCCCTCTGGGTTCTTCTCAGGCTGGTTGAATAACACTGGTCAACAAATTTTTACAAAAGTCATATAACTGAAATACAATTAGTCATTTCCTATCAATTTGTATGTGCTCAACACGAATATGACAGTCAAATTCTAATTTTGGCTCTAGTTTTTTGTAATCTGCAATAATGGATGTTTACATCACAAAATGCATGCCAATAGTAATAGGCCTACAGTTAATACCTGTAAAAAATCAAGCCATAGACTACTTCTTAGATTTCTTCACTTGTCTGTTGTACAGCTATTCAGGAGCATCTCTGGGGAGTGTCCAGCAGTAGTCAGCCAGCATTGCAGTGGACCATTTTCCATGGTATCTTTGTTCCATTGATGAGCTATCTTGATGAAAACGTTCACCATGTTCATCACTAACCATACCACAGTTTTCAGGGAAGAAATCCAGATGGGAATGAAGGAAGTGGATCTTTAGTGGAAGTGGATATTGCAGCCAAGTTTCTGTTATTGCATCAGCATGTCTTCTACTAGTTCCTTGTAGTTTTCTGCCCTAACATTCCCAAGAAAGTTTGTAGACACTAGGTGAAAAGCATTCCATGCTTGTTTCGCATCACCCTGCAGCAAGTTGTTGATCCGGTCATCTCAATGCAGACAGAATGTTTTGGTAGACTATTCTCAACTTCTTTTGCTTCGTTATTCCGCCGGAAAGAGGAGGAACAAAGCCGAAGTCACAGTCTTTTATGTGGTTGCTTGGCTCTCTCCACAACAGGGGGACTGCAAACGGCATTGATGGTCTTTTGCCATTTAACCACTGTGAAAGCTGCGTTGTACATGTAGCACAGCATAGATGAGGGACCCAAGGCTTTTCTTGGCCACCAACCTTGCATCTGAAATAAAGATGATAAACCTTCTTCACTTGAGAAGTGCTGCTTTTCTTCTGGTTGGCAAATGTCACTTCCCCACAAATAGAACAGAAATTGTCCACACTGATAACCATGCTTTCGAGGCATTACTGTTCTGTATTGTGCCTAAATGGATAAAATAATAACAGTTCTATGGAACAGTAGCTTCAACTGTCTCTCACAAAGTCTGAAAGATTTTCAATGCTCAACCTTCCCTACAGGGCTTTATATAGTGCACTGCTGACGTCAGCTTACTTCAGCAGCTGCCTGACAGTAGTATTTCATTGCATCAGAAAATGATGCAATCAACTCTGGATGATGTGTGCATGATGGTATTATGCAATGCTATGCAATATTACATCATTCTAGGCTGATTTAGGATGTTGTTGCAGTCCTACTGGATAAATTTACGTGGTGAAACATATAAAATGAACTATATGAAATATCTTCAAAATGAGAAATCTCTTCAAAATATCTTCAAAATGAGAGTGTACTCAAAACAGCATCAGATGGATTGTCACAAGGAAAAGATCAATTTTTAAATGTGTGCATGGAAGAGCTACAATGATCATGCCCATGCTGATTTCAACCTGAGAGAGCAGGGTTTTAATCCTAAACAGAGAAACAGAATTGGGCCTGGGGTACCAAAGAGAGCGAAGGGAGCATCACATAATGAGAAGGGGATAACTTCATGTCTACTCTGAAAGTGAACATGTAAAGTTGGGTTTCTCAGATAAAGAAGATTGTTCTAAAGCTTATCCTACACCTTAAATACTCCCAAATCTTCACTCTTTTAGGAACTGTGATCACTTCTTCAATTAGGGGGAGGGGAAGAGCTTCTCCTAGGCTTTAAGATTTGAATTGATCTTAATGCAATCTGCATGCCAGAGCAGGGTTCCTAAGGGTACCAGCTCTGAGAATCTTGGGTAGTCTGATGGGAAATAGTAGAAGGGAAATAGTAGAAGATGAAATCAGAGAAGTCTCCAGGGCTGCATGGAGTAGAATCTTGGAGGCCACATGAGAAGTAGGAGAACAAGTTTTCCTGGAGTTTACGGAGAGTTTGTTTTTTTCTGGTGTTCATGGAGAACACTGTCCCCAGAACTGGCACAGTGGAGAAAAGAACTGTCCCCTCCCACCCACTCCCCTCAAAGCCTTTCCATTGTGCCAGAGAAGTTAGTACTGAGTGCTTATTGGATGCACACTCACATATGCTATGTACCCTGGAAGGTCAGTGGTTTCTGCCCTACTTGACAGACGAGGAAGCTGAGTTTGGAGGGCAGGACAAGGCCCAGATTTAGAAGGCGGCAGTGTCTCCAACATACTAGTCCCCCTTCAGTAAGCTAGTTGCAACAGCAGGCAAGAGCTCAGGTCTGACTGTATGCTGGCAGGAGAGCCCTTCTGCTCTTTCCTCCCAGGGAAACATATTTAGAACAAATGTTCCATTTCTACTCCTCATCCCTGTTTCTATCTGGCCCTGAAGTTCTCTCTCCACCAAGCTCTGCATTCCACTTCTGTTATCTGAATTAACCAACTCTAACAAACAGAGAAGTCCGTATTTCTACTCCTCAGTCATACATCTGCATCATAGCCATTATTAGAAATCAGGAAGGAACTGTCCCCCTCATTATGAAATGTCTAATTCTGGTTCCCTGACCAGGGTCCCCACACTGTTAAGGAGCAGCTGATGGAGCTGGGTTGGTCAGGGAACCACAGCCTCCTGCAATGCCCCATGCATGCCCTTGGCTGTCACTTAACCCTCGTGTTCACATTTGTAGAGTGGCCTGGAGGAAAACATTAGGAATTGTGTCAGAGCAGCATGTCATGATTTCAAAGCTCATCCCACCCCCATATGCCATGATTCCTGCCCATTTTGTATGTTAAAAACCTGAGGCTGAGTGACCATGCGGCTCCCTAGCAACCAGTCAGTGGCCTGTCCTTCCACTACGTTTACCTGTGGAATCCCCTAAATTCTCCCGCCTGCAGGTGGCCCCAGTTCCAAAGCTCTGTTTAACCAACCCTGTGCATCTCATCTTCCCCAGCCACAACACAGAGCTGTGGGGCTCTGTCTCACACTGAGTTATTTGCAGGAACAGCCACAAAGTCCTTGGAACCACATATCCCACTCAGCACGTGCTCATGGGTCCCTATCAATTTGGGTTCACAACTGCTTCAGCAGCTTTCTGGGCCTGGCCATGTCCCTTGGCATCCTGACCACAGACGGAGGGAAGCCTGCCACCCACCCATCCCACCACTGCGCCCCACCCAAGCATGAGCTCCTCCCAGACAGAGGCCTTTGGGTGGGGCTGAATGCATGCGGACAGGGCTCTTGCCTCCAAGAAGAAAGGAACAGCTGACTCTGCCAGGGACCAGGGGAGGCCTCATAGAAAGGGTGACACTTGAGGGCTGTCTCTAGGGAGAATCAGGAGCTTGGTAGGAGGTCTGTGCATCCCATGCAGCCCCAACACAGGCACCCTGAACAGGGCAGGGGGTGTGATGTGGTTCCACATTCCCAGAGCCGATGGCTCTGAGAGCAGGCAGAGTGCAAGAGGCGGTGATACTGTGTGAAGGGCGCCCCACCAGCCCCCAGCAAAAGAATGTGGAGGCCACAGAAACCCCATAGGCAGGTGATACAGTTGTGCATCACTTAACCCTGAAGAGACATTCTGAGAAATGCGCCATTCAGCAAGTTTGTCACTGTGCAAACATCATAAAGCATAAATGACATAAACCCAGAGGGGCTGGTCACACACCTACGCCCCATGGCATCGCTCCTGGGACCTCTATCATATATGCAGTCAACAAACATCATTAAATGATGCGTAGTCTCGCTGGCTGCAGGCCAGAGACTGGAGGAAGGCCATCCAGGCAGGGGGCAGTTGCAGAAATTCGCAGATGGTGCCTGAATCAAGAGTATCCAGTGTGGATGGAGTAAAAAGGGGCAGACTTGAGAAATGAGAGCTGGCAGGAATGGCAGGCAGAGGTCTTTGACCAGAACAGAGGTCTTTGAGCCCAGCAGCACCCAGCACTCCCTACCCATCTGGCCAAGCACACTGTGGGGGAGAGGAAGGGGCCCGCCTACCACTCCAGATCAATAATGGGAGCATCACCAGCCTAGACCGGGGACAGAGTAAGCTCTGAGCTGAATGTGGTCTAAGAGACAGGGTCTCAGCCTGGGACCAATTTTGAAGTGAATGGCTCAGTTGGACTGTTTAGAATTAATCAGCTGAACAAAAAAAGGACCACAGAGCAACACACACTCATATGCTTTCTTGTACTCCCATAATTCAAAAACAGCTTGGATTGTAAAAATGTAATTAGTTAAATGATTCATCTGTAATATCCCAAATTCATCTGTTTTTCAATTTCAACATCCTACATCTCATTTTCATCTGACCCCTGCAGGGCTGCCCCCCAGATTTCCTGAGCCCCTGGCTAATGGACCCCAGATTGAAACCTTGGGGGGACACAGTTGGGCCCAAGGGAAAGGGCCACAGAGCTGGCCTTTCCTCCGCAGTGTCCAGCATCAGCCCCAGGCAGCCTCCCCTTGCCTTGGGCCCACGCCGGGTCCTCTGCATCCCCTCGGGGGTCACATGTGGGGCAGCCAAAAGACAGGAGGCCCGAGCTGCTGCTCCTGCCCCCAGTTCCCGGATGCCCTGCTTACCCTTTGCGGTTTTTGCATCTTTCTGGAAGGGACTGGGGAGCCCCAGCTTGGAATTGCAGCCTCCAAGTCACCTCCCCACCCAAGTCCAGCTCTGGGAGAGCACTTAGCAGGGTGCCTTGTCCTGCCCTGTGGTGTACCTGTAACAACACCTTTGCAGGCCAGTTGCTGACTAAAGCTCTTCCCGCTTCCCCAGACAGCAAAGCACCCTCACCCCATGGCATGGAAGAACATGCTCAGCACACGCGGCGGTCACTGAGGCAGACTCAGGTCTTCTGAGAGACAGTACCCAGCTTTCCTGAAGTCATGATGGGCACCACGTCCTGCCCATGTGATGGAGGGAGAGTGGGCTTTGGAGTTCTGTAGACTCCAGGCATGTCTCCGACTGCTCGTCACCAGTCAGGAGAGGCATGAGGATGATCCTAGGGGAGCTCTAGAAATGGGCACAGGGTTCAGGGACAGTTCCTGCCACCATGTGGTGGTCAGTGAACCCAGCAGGTGGAGCCCTTGAAACTGAAGGAGTCCTTCTCTGGCCCATGTCCCTTGGGCCCAGTGTCCTGGCTGACCTCCCAGGCTGTGGCCAAGGACTGGTATCAGCAGGCATCGAGACAGTCTTCAGCAGGACAAGAGCGCCCTCTGGTGTTCCCAAGCACCAGAGCCCCTGGAATTTCATAGAAGGGCTTTCTTGACAGCTAATTCATTCATTCACTGTGTAGGAGGGACCTTGCTTGGCATTTAGGATACATCAGCAAGAAAAGCACCCAGAGGCCCCAACCCCCAAGGAGGCTGTAGTTGAGTGGGAGAGAGTCAAAATTCATGAGAGAATTCCAACCTCTCTAAGCACTGTAGTCAGAGCTGGAAAAGGGTTGTCTATAACCCATGCCATGCCTGTTGGGGATCAGGGTCCCCATCCAAAGAAAGGTGGTAAGAGCCAAAAGTGGAGTAGGTTCTGGTCAGTTGGAGCTGCATCCAGACAGAGGCAACACCCAAGACATGCCAGGCTGGAGACCCCCTAGGGCTGCAAGGTGGAGGGCATTTGCAGTGGTGTCCAAACTGGCAAAGGCCAAACTTAAACAAACCCTTTACAAACCCATCAGCCTGCCACAGAAGCAGTGAGTTCCCCATCCCTGGAGGTGTGCAAGACGGGACTCCACACCCACCTGTCAGGAAGGGCATCCAGGGAGAGACTAGCCCTACTAGCTCAGCTCCCATGTGTGAGAGTGAGTCATCCCACTCACTTTAAGGCAAGTCCGGCCCAGATTCAGTCAGGCAGGATGGCAGAGGCTCGGCTGGAGGGACCAAAAGATGAGCAGGCGTCTCTCAGAGTCAGGCCTGTGGGGGGCGTGTGGGGAAGATAGGACAGAAGATAGAGCAGTGGCTCAGCAACTGAGAAACTGGGCTTTGAAGAGGGACCTGTGAGTCTGAAAAAAGGCAGAGAAGGGGTGTTTGAATGCCAGGCCAAGAACATGGAGGCTTTGCTCTGAGGGCAGTGAGTGAGGGCCTCCCAGGCGCCGCTGAAGCCGGAGGAGGTTGGCGACGCCACAAGCATGGGCCAGGCATGAGATTCAGGCCCAGCTCCAGTTTCCCCCTCTGGAAAATGGGAGCAATAACAGTGCCTGCCTCGCAGGACTATGCTTGGGTCAGCATTGTCCAGACGGAAAGACAGGGTATGTCTCTTAGCTCCACCCCAGAACTGGCCCAGTGCATTCCTGTCACAACTGTTCAACCCACTGGGTGCTAAGCTCCCAGCCTGGCACTGCCACCTGTGGGAGGCCATTCCCACACCACACCCACTTTCCAGGTGGAAGCTGGCTCCAGGGAAGTTAAACAGCTTGTTCCAAGGCCTATAGGGTGGAAGGTATCCTAGACAGGAAGGACAGGCAGAGGCGGAGGCTGATGAAGCCCAGTAGAGGAAAGAGGCCAAGTCGAGGGGGGCCGGAGGGATGGGTCAGAACTGAAATTGCAGGCTCTCAGGCTCGTCGGTGCCTCACAGGGGCAGCCAGATGAGGAAACAGGTGGGGCTACAGCAGAGCATTGGGGATGGTGGAGGGTAGGGGGCACAAGCCCCCCATCAGAAGGGAACCCCCCAGCTCAGCCCATGCAGGTTGATCATGACCACATCTTCCAATCTCCCAAGAGAAGTTAGAAATCCAAAATTTACACAGAATCTTCAGTTTCCTAAGAGTTCCACACATTCATTGCCAGTGGGTGAGAACTGTGTTTTCTGTGGAACTCAAGGAGGCGCGCCCTGCCCCCCCAGGCGGTGCCTTTCAGAGAGGCTAGAAATGGAACCTGAGTGAGGCCAGGAGAAGCCGGCGAGCAGCCCCACAGAATGAAGCTGGACAGGAGGGCAGAGCAGCAGTGGGCACAGCCAGGGCAGCAGGGGTCCCTGCAGTGCGCCCGCAGCCTGTGTCCACAGCCTGTTTGGTCACTCTGTCCTCCGGTATCCCTGCAGTGCTGGCTTTGGTGGCACCTTCTGAGCAGTGTGGTCGCCAGCAGGTTTCCTCCCTTAGACAGTGTCCACACTGGTACCCTCACCCTCTGTTCATCTGCTGCTCCATCCTACTAGATTTCCATCTTGGTCTGTTGGTTGCTTCTAGTGCCTTCCACCACACCAGCTCCCACTCACCTCCAGTGGAAACACAGGACCAGAAGCGGCTCAGGTGGACCCAGCCCGACTCAATGAACCATCCTCTACACTCCACCCCCAGTGGGAATCATTATTCCCGTCTGCCCCACCTAGGAACAGTTTCTCCTGCTACCTGACAGGGTTATCATGTAAAAGGCAACTGTGTAATTTAAATAGGTATCTAGGGGTCAGTTCAAAGGCATAGCCCCACCTCTTGCAGCCATGACATATAATGTGGACATAACGTGTAATTGCTTCCTGTGCAGGCGGGATACTCACAGAGCATTCCCTCACCCCAAAATAGAAGCCAGCTGGCTTCTGGCTTCACAGAATAGGAGAGTGGAAAAGGACTTGGGATATTTTCTGGACTGAGAATTACAACCCCAGATGCCCCTATAGAACTGGTAGGTCACCATGTCAGGCCAATGGACCAGGTGTGATGCAGTAGGGAGATGGGAGCCTATGTCTCTGGGGCAGAGCCAGTTCAAGGAGCACTTAACCCCAAGGCAAGTGGGCCTCAGGGTGTGAACACCAACTTTTCAAGGAAAGTCCAAACCTTGGATGTTTATATGAAATGTCACAATTTTCTAAACATTGCAGTGAATTTGGTTAGTTTTGTATTTTTTTCATTTTAATATACAGACCAAACCAAACCTGGCTCCAGCCTGGCCCTTGATTACAGGCAAGGAAATAGCAGCATGACAGGCCACATTGCAAGTGAAGAAGGGCAAGTCCCTGACCTTGGCTCCTAGGCTCCCAGGACCCCACCCAGCCAAAGGTCCTGGGGCTTGCTAGGAATTGGGGTGCATTATCTACCTGCAGAGCCCACCCTGTAGAGTGCCACAGACTCCAGAGGAGGTCTGGGAGGAACCAGCCTCCATGAGCTGTAGCCTGGCTGGGCCCAAGAAATGAGGGTCTACCACCCTTTTCCTAGGGTGGAATTCAGGTCTGGGAAATTGCTCAGCCCGGACAGCCTTGCCACAGGCCCCTGTGTGTGCAAACAGCCTGCCCTGAGAAATTAGAAACACATGGTGCTGACCTGCCCGGAGGGGGCGGCCCACCCACCCCCTCAACTACTGGGCAGCCCTAATGAGGGAGCCTTCACACAGGAATGTACACGTCCCAGGCTGGGACCCCAGGCCCCAACAGCCTTGTAATTTGATGAATTGTCAACATCTGGGCCATAATTACTGGGCCCTGGACTGATAATCCTGGTAAGCCCCCTCATCCAGGGGCCTCATCCCGGTGCATTCAGAGGGCTCCATCCCTCGACGAGAGCCATCAGCATTAATTATAACCAGAAAGCAAGACAGTTGCCCAGCTCCGGCCTGTCTGGGCATTTACTCCTGTCTGCATCGAAACCCAGCCAATTTATTGATTTAGTTCAGTTCCTCAGATACTCTGACCAGGGACGCCTGAACCACGGGAGGACTGAGTCACAGTAACAGGGCCAGACAGCACCAGCGAGTGGAGGGAGCAGTCAGCACAGGGCCCCTTCAAGGTTGTGTTCACTGCTGCACATTGAGAGTTGGCCTGCTCCAGCTCCCAGATTATTTCACCAAGAAACTTCTCTTGCCTGTCTTGCTAATTTTTCTCCAAAGATGGCTCTGTGGAATCCTGCTTTAAAAATATTCGCGGGGGGTGGGGGGGTGTGCCTGTAGGGTCTAGTATCTTCAGTTGGTCTAGAAGAGGAGGAGACAAAGGAGACAGACCCATTTTGTTTTTTTTGTTTGTTTTACTGTTTCTATAATAAGATGTTTATTAGTATGTGAAAGTTTTAAAATATAACAATACAGATAGCCAAAAAGCAATTCAAAAAACAAAATATCATTACAAGAAAGATGAAAATAAAACAAGCAAAAAAAAATCTCAAGTAATATTGCAAACATTTATAATGTCCCTCTCTATAATAAATAAGCATTAATGATGAGAAATTGTAGGCTCTTAGTTATAGCATATGTATCTTCTAGATCCCCCCATTTAACCAGATTACATGTAAATGATGTAAAGTAAATATGGTATATAGTTCATAGGTAATCTATAACATACAAATAAAATAAAATATGTATCTTATTGCACTGAGAAGCGCAATCTTATTTGTTTTTCTAATATATATTTTTATTGTTATTTATATCTTTTACATTTTGTATTCCCCTTGGGTAACCCACCACCAATTCACCCGTGATCCATCTCCATGGTCCCTTGTGTTCTTTTCTACTCCATTTTGTGCCCTTATCCTCCCCCTTCCCCCAACCCCCCAAGTGTCTCTCCTATTTGGTTTCCCTATAGTCCTGTTATGAGTGAAACCATTTGGTATTTTTCTCTTTCTTTCTGGCTTGTTTCGCTGAGTATGATCCCCTCTAATTCCATCCATGTCACTGCAAATTGCATATGTTTATCTTCTTTGAATGCTGAATAGTATTCCATTGTGTATACGTACAACATCTTCTTGATCCAGTCATCTATTTTTGGACATCTGGGTTGCTTCCATACCTTTGCTATTGTGAACAGTGCCGCAATGAACATACGGGTGCATGTATCCTTTTGGATTAGTGTTTTTGTGTCCTTTGGGTAGATTCCCAAAAGTGGTATTGCTGCGTCGTATGGAAGCTCCATGTTTAGTAGTTTGAGGAATCGCCATACAGCTTTCCATAGTGGTTGGACCAGTTCACATTCCCACCAGCAGTGTAGAAGAGTTCCTTTTTCTCCACATCCTTTCCAGCATTTGTTGTTGCCTGTATTTTTAATGTGTGCCATCCTCACAGGTGTGAGTTGGTATCTCATAGTGGTTTTGATTTGCATTTCCTTGATTATAAGTGGTGTTGAGCATTTTTTCATGTATCTGTTGGCCATTTGTTTTTCTTCTTTGGAGAAGTGCCTTTTTAGCTCTTCTGCCCATTTTTTTTTTCCAGTATATATTTTTATTGTTATTTATATCTTCTGCCCATTTTTTGACTGGATTGTTAGCTTTGTTTTTGTTGAGTTGTGTGAGTTCCTTGTAAATATTTGTTTTCAGTCCTTTATCAGTTGTATTGTGTGCAAAATTCTTTTTCCAGTTGGTAGGGTGTCTGTTAGTTTTGGTTGATGTCTCTTTTGCTGTACAGAAGCTTTTATTTTGATGTAATCCCACCTGTTTATCTTGTCCTTCACTTCCTTAGCTTTGGGGGATGTGTTGTTAAAGATTTTGCTGATATGTATGTCGTGTAGGGTTTTGCCTATATTTTCTTCTATAAATTTTATGGTTTCAGGTCTTACATCTAGGTCTTTTATCCATTTTGAGTTGGTTTTTGTGCAGGGTGTGAGGCAGTAGTCTAGCTTCATTTTTTTGCATGTGGCTGGCCAGTTTTCCCAGCACCATTTATTGAATAGACTGTCCATGTTCCACTGCATTTTCTTTGCTCCTTTGTCAAAGATTAGTTGTTCATAGATATGTGGCTTTAATTCTGGGTATTCTATTTGGTTCCATTGGTCTTTGTGTCTGTTTTTGTTCCAGTACCATGCTGTTTTAGTTATTACAGCTTTGTAGTATAGTTTGAAATCAGGGAGTGAAATTCCTCCGTTTTCTTTCTTTTTAGTCAGGAGGGCTTTAGCTTTGCAGGGCTTTTTGTGGTTCCATATGAATTTCATCAGTATTTGATCTATTTCTTTGAAGTGTGATTGAGTTTTTATTGGAATAGCGTTGAATCTGTAAATTGCTTTTGGTAGGATTGCCATTTCGATAATGTTAATCCTTCCAATCCATGAGCACGGGATGTCTTTCCATTTTCTTGTGTCTTCTTGTATTTCTTTCAACAGCGTTTAAATTTCCTTTGTATAAGTCTTTTACGTCTTTTGTTAGATTTATTCCCAGATATTTGATTTTTTTTTTTGGTTTCGATTTTGAAGGGGATGGATTTCTTAATTTCGTCTTCTTCAGATGGGGTGTTTGCATATAGGAAGGCTACTGATTTTTGTGCATTGATTTTGTATCATGCTACTTTACTGAACTGGTCTATAATTTTGAGTAGTTTTTCTATGGAGTTTTTAGGGTTTTGTATATATATTATCATATCATCTGCAAACAGAGACAGTTTAATTTCTTCCTTTCCTATTTGGATCCCTTGAATGTCTTTCTCTTGTCTAATTGCTCTGGCAAGGACTTCCAGTATTATATTGAAAAGCAATGGTGAGGGCCTCCCTGGTGGCTCAGCGGTTGAGCGCTGCTCTGTGGAGCTGTCGGCAGCGCGTGATGCGAGTTCGACGCCCAGCCTGGGAGAATCCCACATGGTGCAGCAGACCTCTCCTGCCTCACCCACTGCTCCGCTCAGCAGTGTATTTCTGATCTGCCTGTTCTGCTCCCCACTCTGTCTCTGGTGAACCCTCTCACCACTCCATGCCTCTGGCCTGTACTTCAGCCTGTATGTATAAATAAATAAATCTTTAAAAAAAAAAAAGCAATGGTGAGAGTGGACATCCTTGCCTTGTTCCTGATCTTAGTGGGAAGGCCTTCAGCTTCTCACCATTGAGGATAATGTTGGCTGTGGGTTTGTCATATATGGCTTTTATTATGTTGAGGTATGTTCCTTTTATCCCAAGGATTTCAAGGGCTTTTATCATAAATGGATGTTGCACTTTGTCAAATGCTTTCTCAGCATCTATTGATATGATCATGTGGTCTTTATTTTTCTTTTTGTTGATGTGTTGGATTACATTGATTGATTTTCGGATGTTTAACCATTCTTGCGTCCCTGGGATAAATCCCACTTGGTCATGGTGTATTATCTTTTGGATGCATTGTTGGATCCTGTTGGCTAAGATTTTGTTAAAAATTTTTGCATTAGTGTTCATTAGAGAGATTGGTCTGTAGTTTTCTTTTTTTGTGTTATCTTTCTCTGGTTTTGGTATTAGAGTAATGTTTGCTTCATAGAATGTGTTTGGTAGTACTCCTTCCTTCTCAATTTTTTGAAAGAGTTTGTGTAATATAGGGACTATTTCGTTTTTGAATGTTTGGTAAAATTTGTTTGTGAAACCCTCTGGTCCTAGGCTTTTGTTTTGGGGGAGGTTTTTGATTACTGTTTCAATTTCACTACTTGTGATTGGTCTGTTTAGGTGTTCTATATCTTCTTTATCTAGTTTTGGGTGATTGTATAGTTCTAGGAATTTGTCCATTTCCTCTAGGTTGTTGAACTTGTTTCCGTATAGTTGTTCATAGTAATCTCTGATTATTCTTTTGATTTTTGCTGTGTCCGTTGTGATTTCTCCTCTTTCATTTATGATCCTATTTATTTGTGTTTTCTCCCGTTTTTTCTTTGTAAGCCTGGCTAGTGGTTTGTCTATTTTGTTTATTTTTCAAAGAACCAGCTTTTGGTTTCATTGATCTTCTGGATTGTTTTTTTGTTATTTCCATTTCATTTATTTCTGCTTTGATTTTTATTTCCTTTCTTAAACTGGCTTTTGGGTTTTTTTGTTGTTCATTTTCTAGTTCTTTGAGATGTGAGATTAGATTGTTTCTTTGAGTTGTTTCTTGTTTCTTGATGTGAGCTTGTAATGCTATATATTTTCCTCTTATTACTGCTTTTGCTGTGTCCCAAATGTTCTGGAAGGTTGTATCTTCATTGTCATTCATTTCTATATATTTTTTAATTTCTTCTTTGATCTCTTTGTTGATCCATTGGTCTTCCAATAATGTGGGCTTCAGTCTCCATGAGGTGAAAGGGTTTCTTTTTTTCTTTTTATTGTTTATTTCCAGTTTGACTCCTTTGTGATTGGAGAAGAAGGCTGGTATGATTTTGATCTTAGTATACCTGTTGAGGTTTGTTTTGTGGCCTAATATGTGATCAATCCTGGAGTATGTTCCGTGTGCACTTGAGAAATGTGCATTCAATTTTTGGGGGATGAAGTGATTGATAGATATCTGTTAATCCCATGTGGTCTAGGTCTTTATTTAGAGCTTTAATGTCCTTGGTTAGTTTTTGTCTTCTTGATCTGTCCAATAGAGAAAGTGGGGTGTTGAAGTCTCCTACTATGTATGTATTATCTTTAATGTCTGTTTTCAGGGATGATAATAATTGTCTGATATATTTTGGTGCTCCTTCATTTGGAGAGTATATGTTGATGAGTGTTATATCTTCTTGTTTTATTGTCCCCTTTATCATGATGTAGTGACCAGCTTTGTCTTTTTTTACCTTCTTAAGTTTGAAGTCTATTTTATCTGACATAAGTATAGCTGTTCCTGCCTTCTTTCTTGGTCCATTTGCTTGTAGGATTGTTTTCCATCCTTTAACTATTAATCTCTGTTTATCTTTCGCAATTAAATGTGTTTCTACAAAAAGGTGGGGTTTTGTTTTTTGATCCATCCTGCTATGATGTGTCTTTTAATTGGTGTGTTTAGTCCATTTACATTTAGAGTTAATATTGATATACTGTCATCCATATCTTTTGTTTGTTTGTTTACCCTTCTGTGGTTCTAATTCTTACCTTATTCTGTGTTTCCTGGTCTTTCTTCTGTTGGTTTTGTCTTCATGACTTCTAGTATTCTTTGGAGTGGGAGTTTGGTAGTGATGAATTTCTGCAATTTCTGTTTGTCAGAAAAGGTCCATTTTTTTTCTTCATAGAGGAATGAGAGCTTGGCAGGGTAGAGTATTCTTGGTTGACATTTGTTGGCATGTAGTGTGTTATATATGTCCCTCCAATCTCTTCTTGCCTGTAGTGTTTCTTCAGAGAAATCTAATGTCAGTCTGATTGGCTTTCCTTTATAGGTTATTTGTTTCTTTGCCCTCATCATTTTCAATATATTTTCCTTGTCTTGAATTCTCGATAGTTTTACTATCATATGTCTTGCTGTTTTTTTTCTTTCGTTGTAATAATATGGAGATCGTCTGGCTTCCTGTATGTCAATTTTTGTTTTCTTTTTCATGTTTGGGAAGTTCTCTTCAATTATCTCCTTGAAAAGTTTCTCTGTTCCTTTGTCTCTCTCCTCTCCTTCTGGGATTCCTATGATTCTGATGTTTCCTTTTTTCATGGTGTCAGATAATTCTCGAAGCTTTTCCTCATTCTTTTTCCTTTGTTTTTTTCTTTCCTTTTCTGTCTTGATTCTGTTAGTATCTTTATCTTCCAGAATGCTTATTCTTCCCTGCATATCTTTTAATTCACTTTTCTGGCTTTCCCTGGATTTCTTTAGCTCCTCTACTAATGTTTTTAAATCTTCCATTTCCTTCAATTTCTTCTTTATGGATTCGTTCTCATTCTTCAGTTCTTTTAAATCTTCCAGTTCCTTCAATTTCTTCTTTATACATTCATTCTCCTTCCTCAGTTCTTTGTTCTTTTCATTTAATTCTATCAATTTTTTTGCGATGGCTATTTTGAAGTCTTTATCTGTTAGGTGGATGTAATCTTCTATATCCATATTAATGGGTTCTGGAGAGGGATTTTCTTTCTGTGGTGTATTGTTTTGAGGGTCATTTGTGACTTTTTTCCTTCCTGTTGCTGGCTTTCTGCTTTGCTCTGTTTGTAGCTTTCCGCTGGTGCCGGCGGGCATGACTCCTGGTTTTACTTGCTCAGGAGTGATTGTGGTTCCCTAGTGTCTGGGTTGCCTTGGCTGTGGCTGGGTATCTTCTGGATTTTCTTATTTTTCTTTGTTGAATTTCTGTGTTTCTCATGGCATGTCTCCAATGTGTTTCCAGTTCCGAGTTGAATTAGGGAAGATGAAGGGGTGGTTTGTAGTAAAAAAGAAAGAAAAGAGAAAAAAAGAAAAAAAGGAAGGGAAAGAGAAGGAGAATGAAGATGAAGAAAAGTAGGAATGAAGGACCAAGAGAAAAAGGTAGGTTAAAAGTAAAAATAATAATAATAATAATAATATAATAAAATAAGATAATAAAAATAATAATAATAAAAAAGTATTGGGAGATGTGAATTTGAAGTTCTGTAGTCCTTTTGCTCTTAGGTTCTGGGGTTTCTGGTTGGGCCCCCTGCTGGGGTTCAACCCCTCCTTTCCAGTGACAGATGTTGTTGTTGTCTTGCTGTGGCTGCTGTCATTAGTCATTGCTGGGAGTCTTTCTATTCTTTCTCCCTACCCCACCCCTTTTTTTTTCTTCTCCTTTCCTCCAATGTTTGCCTGGGGCTATTCCTGCCCCTGGGGTTATGTCTGGTGGGGAGGGGTTGGGAGCTCCTGGTCTTAGTTTCTTTTCTGCTGCTTGTACCCCGCTACTCTATGAAGGGGTGCAGGGTGGAGGCTGTGGGTGGCTGTTGATCAGGGTTTCACCTCCCCTAGTTTCTGGGGTGCCAGTGTGCAGCCACCTAGAGGTTGGGGGTGTGGCAAGTGCTGGGCCTTGTTCACCACCAGCTGAGGTCTCTTATGTCGCCCTCCCGGTGACAAGATGCTGACAATTTGCAGGGGAGGTTGTGATCAGAGATATTTCCAGCAGAAGCCTATATCCCAGCAACAGGTATGGGAGGGGTTTTGGGGACTGTCAGTCAGTAGTTCTTAATCGCCCCTCCCCCATCAGGTTGGGGGTCAGGTTACAGTCTAAGGCCCAGATTGTTTGAGGTGGTCTCAACAGGAGGTTTTCCAGCCTAACCAGTTTCTCTGGCCAATTTATCACCTAGCAACCAGTGGCGGGATGTTTCTTCCTTGGTCTTTCTCCACATTAAGATGTTACCTAGCCCCAGGTGGGGGATGGGACGCAGTGACCCTCGCACTTTCCTTTGCTTCAGGGCTGCCACGTAGGGAAGAGAGGGGGGCCGTGGGGTGGGGGAGTGGGGGTCGCACTCCCAGTCGGCTGGCCGAAGCCCTCCGACCTCACTGCAGTTTCTAACCTTGTATTCAGTGGCTCTCAGGGAAGCCGGTTTGCCCACCTCTCCTTGCTGCTGTTCCTCTGTGTGGGGTCCGATGTCTTTTCTCTTCTCTTTGCTCCAACTCCTCGGTTTATTTTTAAGTGTAAAGCACCCCCGGGGTTGATTGTATTGTGTAGAGTATCTGGTTCTCTTCAAGTCAGCTCTCAAAGTTAGGGATATTTTTCTCCATAAAATGTTTTTTTGTGGGAGAGCCTGATCCTAGAGTCTGTTCACTGCCATGTTTTGGGGCATGTCCCGACAGACCAATTTTGTATGTGTCATTTGAGAGTAGAGCATGGCTGCTGTTTACAGATGGGAAACTGAGGGTCAGGGAGGCCCCAGGTCCCCAAGCCAGGCAAGAGGCTGAGGAAACTGGGCCTCAGGGGTAGGGAGCTTCACCTGCCTGGTGTCCCTGGGGCCCTGCTCATGTGCAGACCAGGGCTTTGTCTGCTTCTCACGCATCCAGAGCAATCCTGGAGGCATCCCAGAGGCATTGAAAAGCTCTGGTGAATCACATGGCTTGGCTCAGGCAGAGGAGAGCAGTGGAAACTGAGCAAGGCCAGGAGGAGCACTGAGGCATCTGGCCCTGGGGATCACCACTTGAGGTGAGATGCAGAGAGGGGGTTTGAACCCAGGCCCAAGCCTGCCTTCACGCCGTCCTTTCCTTTCCACTCCTCTTGTGGGAGATGCAGGGAGAGAAGCAGGAAGCAGCTGATGGTCTGGGCCAAGGAAGCTCCTGGGTGGGATGGCACCCCCTGCCCACCATGGCACGCCACCACCCAGCTGGGGCTCTGCAGCCCAGCTTCCAGCACAGCCGATTCTGCTCAGCAGCAGCTTGCTTTCGGACAGTCAGCCTGGACCTCCCCCACCCTGGACCTCCCCCACCCTTGACCCCACCACCCACTCCATGGGTCTCTTCAGACCAGCCCCTGGCCTTTCCCTGGGGTGTTTTCCCTCCTCTCAGAGCACCCAGGGCCAGACTCAAGCCTCCTTCTGGCCCATGGAAGTGCCTGGTTCATGGATGAGCCACCGCAGTTGCTTTGCTAAGACTCAGTCAAGGCTTCAGATGAGGGGTCCCAGGAGGCTGGGAACACTGCCTTCTTGGAGACTCACAAAGCAAGATGATGGCTTGGACAAGTCTTTCAGGAAAGAAACCTGTTTCATGGGATAGAGCAGTGTTTCTCAAACTTAATTGAGTATGGAATCCCTTTCCTCTGAAGAGTCTGGCAGTACCCCACAGGACAGTGTTCTGTGGGACACTAATTTAGGAGAGGGTAACTGGGGGCTGGTCTGTCCTCTTGGGTCCACAGTCCAGGGTCCAGCCTCCCCAGGACAGGAGGGATCATGCTTTCGAGCCAAGCAGGATCTTCAGACTCTTTCCCCTGCCTCCTCGCCTACTCCCTGAGGCCCCTCCTCAGAGACTCCCAGTTACTCCTGTCACCCAGTTGCCTCTCCATGGGTCAGCTGTTTCCCTAATGGGGAGCTCAGTGTCCTGGGCACAGCCTTCTTGATCAGGTGATATCCAAGAAGAGCCCAGAGCCATCTCCACAGTCCAAGGCCATAGCTATGGGCCAGCTCCATCCTCAAGACCAGGCATCACTCTTTGTAAATTTTTGCATTTGGAAGCAGTTCAACAACAGGTCCAATCACACGCAGCTCTGATCTTGGGTTCCCAGGGAACTAGAGATGACTTTCCTTCCATGGTGGGCATTTCCAAAGGCACCCTCTGCCTTTATCTGGAATCTTCAAACTTCTTTGACTCTTGAAACACAAGTTCTGGGAGTCAAGAGTTATGCTATATTCTAATATAGACAGGACCCCTGGTGGGAAACTTTGTTTTCTGCCACTTATGTGTCTTATCCTACACCAGAAAAAGATCTACACCACAGGTGACCCACCAGAGATGGTCTTGGGCTTCGGCAGAAGCCATCATCCCTCTCAGGAGACAAGAGGCCTGTGCTCACTCCTAAGGAGGGGCAGCCCACTGGAACACTTGCGAGACCATGGGAGGCGCTGAGATTCCTCCCTTGGTGCCAAAACTGAGGGGACCAGGAAAATTGAGGTGACCAGGCTTCTTCCTGATTCCAAAACCAGGCCATTTCCTTCCTCTGTTCTGCTCAGATAGTTCTAGAAAGGAAGGAACCTATGACTCTGCAGGCTTCATCAACCCAACTGACACCCTGCAAACTGAGCCTGCAAACCCAGTGATGGGCCAGAGCCCTCCCAGCCCCGGGAGGGACAAAACCAGGACACATGCTCAGTTCTTTGGCCTAGGTTAGAGGGACCCGGAGGCCCCTGATGGGGAGGTCTGGACCATATCCTTCAGGGTTGAGGCTCCCAAAAGGGGCTCAAGTAGGAAAGCACTGTGGTCAAATTTGCATTCTAGAAAGTTCTTGTTAACAGCATAGAGGAGAGACTATAGGAATTGGTCCAGGGAAGGGCCAAGGGGATGATGCCTGGGGTCTCACATGTGTGGTGGGGGATTCCTGGAACCCAGGTGAGAAGGACTAACTGTGAGGTGCCTTGAAGGGCCAGGGACCACATTCTCCTGCAGCTTGACAGCAGATGTATACTGTTTGTCTCATATAGGACTTTGAAATAGGAAAGGGCTCTATAGGAGCTGCTGTAGCTGCAAGCTGCTTCCTGAAGACTGGTGCAGACACTGCCCCTAGGACAGGAGCTGGGGAAGGGGAGGAGGCTTGCCTGGTGCCGTCTGTCTGCAGTTTGCACATTCCACCTGGTGCCCAGGGAACCTTTGCTGTAGACCCCATACATGTGAATGAGGGTCAGTACACCAGGGAGGCCCATCTCCCTGCCAGGCCCAGGTGTGCTGGATCCAGAGCCTCCTCCCAGAGCTAGGCTTCAAGTCTTCCTTCCAGAGGGATGGGGACCCGGCACTGCAGCAGACAGACTGGGTGAGTGCTGCTTCACTCCAAGAGGATCCCAGAAGAGGGCTCATTTGAGCTGGGCCATGAAAAATTAGTGTTTAACACGTAGAGGTGGAAGATGGGAAATCAAACAAATTCAGTAAATAGCTTGATGCCTTCTTGATCACAGAGCATGGGACTTCAAGACGTACCTGTGAGACCTCTAGAGTAGCAATTTACAAATCCTAATGGATGGTGGGGCCCCAGCAGATTTTAGGGGAAAACTGGAGAATCTGGCCTGCTGGGAACAGAGGTGATGAGGATACTGAGGCTCAGAAGAGTTGATGGACTCTCCCTGGTCACACCTCAAGCAGTCTGTCTAACCCTGCACTCTCTGGCAGAGGGCTGGAATGAAAGAGGATCCAAAGAGCCTGCCCAAGAAGGACATGCCCAGTGGGGGAGATAGATGTCCCAGGAATCCCTGGGGGAAGGCAAGGCCTGTGAGGTGGCCCCAGGCCCCCTGGGATTGCCATGTCACCCTCCTACCCTGTGCTGTGGGAGGAGGAACACTGTGTGTGTGGAGGGAGGCCTATTCCACGCCTGGGACAAACCACTGGCTCAGCTTCTTCCCTTGCAGGAAGGGCCCGTGTTGCCTTCCTTGGGTCTGGGATGCCATGAAGGGCACGACAGGGCTGGGTAGAGGCCAAAGGACCCAAACTTCAAGGTCGTGCCCCAGGGAGTCTCTGCCTCTGGTCCTGCTTCCTCAGACCTGGCTGTGCTCTGTGTCATGGCCGTTCTCAGGGCACCTTGAATTCATCATGCCATCCTGTCCAGGCCCTGTGGCCACCTCTTGTGCCCAGCTGCTGTGGTGACAGCCATGAGGCCCCTGCGTCCTTCCACCTGGCGCACAAATAGGAAAGGATTTTATTTAGCTGCACACTACCCCTCAGTCTCTTTTACATTTCAGTTTGCATTATACTGGTCAACAGTGAGATCGTTACTGACTTAAAAAGGCCCTAATCTGTAGTATCTTGGTGTGCTGAACATGAATATAACCCTGAACATTTTTTATTAGCTCTCATTTTGAAGATATTTCATATAATTCATTTACATGTTTCACCGTGTAAATTTATCCAGTAAGACTGCAACAACATCCTAAATTAGCCTAGAATGATGTAATATTGCATAGCATTGCATAATACCATCATGCACACATCATCCAGAGTTGATTGCATCATGTTCTGATGCAATGCAATACTACTGCCAGCCGGCTGCTGGAGTAAGCTGACGTCAACAGTGCATTAGATAAAGCCCTGTCAGAAAGGCTGAGCGTTGAAAATATTTCAGACTTTGTGCAAGATAGTTAAAGCTACTTATCCATAGAACTGTTATTATTTTATCCATTTAGGCACAATACAGAACAATAATGCCTCAAAAGTGTGTTAATAGCATGGACAATTTCTGTTCTATTTGTGGGGAAGTGACGTTTGCCAACCAGAAGAAAAGTATCACTTCTCAAGTGAAGAAGGCTCATCATCTTTACTTAGGATGCAAGGTTAGTGACCAAGACATCTATGCTGTGCTACATGTACAACGCAGCTTTCACAGTGGTTAAATGGCAAAAGACCATCAATGCCGTTTGCAGTCCCCATGGTGTGGAGAGAGCCAAGCAACCACATAAAAGGCTGTGACTTCTGCTTGGTTCCTCCTCTTTCCGGCAGAATAACGAAGCAAAAGAAGTCGAGAATGGTCTACCCAAACATTCCGTCTGCATTGAGACCAGTTCCACATGGTGAGGGACTTCTTATTCCAGAACCTCCAGCAGAATATTCTCTTGATTCATCTGATGAGGACAAAGGTGAGCCGACCTGTTCTTCTCCTGCTCCATCAGCATGATTTTCACTGATCCAGATTTTCACTGTGATCCAGATTTTCACTGTGGGGCATCATCAACCCCACACAGACTAACACAGGAAGAACTAAATGACCTGGTTCGTGATTTGGACTTATCCAAGAACAAGGCAGAATTGCTAGGATCAAGGCTCCAACAACGGAATCTTCTAGAAGAAGATGTCACAATTACATTCTACCGAAAGCACCACCAACAGTTGTAGCTTTTCTTCAGGAAGGACTCTAGTATTCTGTTCTGATATTGAGGGCCTCATAAATGCCTTAGAAATCACTCATGACCCACAAGAATGGAGACTATTTCTAAAATCTTCAAAACTGAGTCTTAAGGCTGTGCTTTTGCACAATGGAAACCACCTTCCATCTATTCTATTCCTGAACAACTGTACAAGAGACAAACAAAGAAATCTAAGAAGTAGTCTATGACTTGATTTTTTTTTAAAGATTTATTTTGCCGGAGGCCAGCTCCAAGCAAAGTTTTTGTAGGTTCCGAGGGTGGTGGAGAAGTCTTCGGCGACAGGAGGGAAGGGGAAGGGGAGTGAGAGACAGCACACACCAGAAAGTGTGATCAGGCTTTTCTCCACTTTATTGCTCAGGTGATGGGGTTTTATAGTGAAAAAGTTGGCAAGTAAGCATAATTTTAACAAATAATGAAGGTTACATAGTTTACAGAAACAAGACATGTTTGAGATAAAAATACATACTTTGTTAGTACCTAAAGGTTAGAAAAAAAGTAACTTTTCTTTTGAATATACTGTTTATTGTGGTCTAGAGGTCATGGCTGGTATTTGGTTGCCAGGAAACGCAAAAAGGGGCTATGGGAAAGAAGCAATTCATTATGTTTTGTATGGTGGTCTGTGGCCTGTCAAGGACATTACTATCATTAGCTGAACAGCCCAATACTTATCTCGGTAGTGTGAGGCACAAAGGCGTTGTGCAGGTGCAAGTAAAGAGATGTATCTTTTACAAGTAGCTAGAAACAGGCTGATTATTATTAACTCCTTCTTAAATTGTCCTGTTTGAGGAAGGTTTTCTAAGGCAGTTAATCTAAGAAACCCTCTTGTGCTGACTCCTTGAGGCATTAACCCCCGACTGAGCAAGAAGGCATTTTTATCAAAGGAGCAGCTTGGCACCTGGACCCATTCATGAGGTCTCAGACAATGAGGGAAGGGCTACTTGCATGCAGGCATACTAGAGAAACTTATACATAGTTCTTACAAAAAAGGAGACTACTTTTATTATTTTATCTACAAAAATGTTATATTTAATTTGCTTATGGGGAGAGATATCGCATCCTGACTTCCTAGGATGGAACGCTTCCTTGAAGGTCCTCAACCCCAGGGCTGCAAGCTACCTGGGGGGAGCCTAAGGCGCGACATTATTTATTTATGCATACAAGCTGGGATGTAGGCCAGAGGTGTAGAGAGTCAGAGGATTCACCAGAGACAGAGTGGGGAGCAGAACAGGCAGATCAAGTGAAATACACTGCTGAGGGGAACAGCAGGCGAGGAAAGAGAGGTCTACTGTGCCATGTGGGAAGCATCCCGGGCTGGGGATCGAACTCGTGATGCAATGGCTCTGGATAGCCTCATAGTGCTGTGACTTAACCCGCTGCACCACCAGGGAGGCCCTATGACTTGATTTTTTACAGGTATTAACCATGGGCCTATTACTATTGACATGCATTTTGTGATGTAAACATACATTTATTGCAGATTACGAAAAAACTAGAACCAAAATTAGAACTTGACTGTCATATTCGTGTTGAGCACATACAAATTGATAGGAAATGACTAATTTTATTTCAGTAACATGACTTTTGTAAAAATTTGTTGACCAGTGTTATGGATGTTTTTAATCCATTTGGACTGATAGAGGGACAAAGTTTGTGCTGTGTTTGGACTCAGTTCAGCAGGACACACACTCCCGCACAGGCCTGGCCTGAGTCTGCAGTGGCAGCCACACCAGGAGAGGTGGCAGTGGGATGAACAGGGAGGGTTTGGGCAGAGCCGTGCGAGGGCGGAGTAGAGGGGAGAGTGGCTGGAAGCCAGAGAAGTCCCTCGGGACTGCAGTACCGAGAGGGCAGGAACCAAGGGCCCCTGGATGGCAGCCCCACTTGTTGCCTGTTGTTACCAGCTGCAGGGCCTTGGCCAAGGAATTAGCCTCTCTGGACTTGGTATCTTCTTCTATAAGATCAGGATGAAAACACCTGCCTCTCAGGTTGCTGTGGTGACTGGAGCAGGCTGGAGACTCAGGATGGGATGGAACCCTTTGTGTGTTGTGGCTGCTGAGAGGATGAGGGTGGGTGAGGGGTCCCAGGCAGAGTTGCCCAGGGGGTTGTGACCCTGAGATGGTTTAGCAGAGCCTGAGCCTGGGCGCTGCAGTGGGGAGGGGAGGGGCAGGGCCCAATTTAAGTGGCCTGCCAAAGGAAGCAGGCCTTGAGCATCTGGATACAGGAGTCGGAAACTAGCCAGCTAGGTCAGTGCCTGGCAAGTCCAAGTGATGGGGACCAGAACTGTGCCTGACCAGAGGCCCCCAGGTTTAGACCCCCAAGACTTTGGAATGGCCACTTCCCTGACTTCCCAGCTGACTCTAGGCCATCACCACAATGTCCATACTGGCTGGAAGCATTTAAGAGACCAATTTTCAAGATTGTGCTGGTTCCCTGCCTGAAGCGAGGCCTGGCATGTGTATACCAAGGAGTGGCCACTGTCATGCATCTAGGGAACTGGCAGGTTGACTGTCTCCATAAAAGAGAGTCTGGAGCACCCCCCAGGGGAGCCAGCTGTATAATGCTGGACCCAGCAGGTGGGGTCATCGACTCTCAGGCTGGAGTCAGACCCTAAAGAAACCATCTTCCCAGAACAAGAGCATGTCTGAGGAAAAGTCATTCTCATTGGGTGAGAAGGCAGGGAAGGGTATTCCAGGCAGAGGGATTAGCCCAAACAAAGGCATGAAGATGGGAAAGAAACTTGAGAACTTAGGGAGACAAGAGACAGAGGCTGGCCCTCGCCACAGAGGATCAGGTGCTGGCCCCGCTATGGAAGCAGAGGCAGAGATGGAAGCCAAACCTGTGCGCCTATGAGTGAGGCAGGGCTGGGGGTCCATGCCTGCACCTCTGTGCTAGCTACCCACACGCTCCCCCTTCCTGCCATTGCTGCATTATTCTCTCTGCCCACTGTGCCCTCCCACACACATACTTGCTGTGTCCAAATCCCCAAATGTTACTTTCTCAAAGTAGTGCTCCCTAGTCTTGTCCAGTTCCCCCCAAAGCTTTAGTGCCATCTCCCTTCTCAGAGCTGGCAGAACCCCTAGTCTGTCCCACCCCTTCCCTTTCCTCCTTGTGTTATTATACATATTTGCACACCGTTCATCCATCTTGCTGCCTTCCCTTGGTTTGCCTCAGGGCACATCCTCCATGCGCAGCCTCATTCGAGCTCTGGAACACAGGGATCAGACCCTTTTCCTGGGCTACTGGAAGACTTGAGTAGATTAAACATGAGTAATATGTCATGTCACATGGGATGGTTAGATATGTGCTGGGCTCGGGGACAGATTGCCTGACTCTGAGAAGTGAAGGAACCTGGACGGCTTTGTGGAAGAGGTAGAAACTGAGCTGCTGCAGATGTTGCAGGAAGGGTATGCCAGGCAGGCTGGCAAAGTGTGTAAAGGCTGGAGTTGCATGCAGCATTTGCTGGGGTCAAGAGTGTTGTGTATTTGGGAATGTGAGGAGGTGAGCGGAAGGAGTAAGATGGAGATTGGCAGAGACCAGGAGCGGTGAGCGGCACTACCACTGGATTCCTCTACACCCCCACATAAAGATGGAGCTCAGCAAGGCTTGCTGAGTAGGTGGGTGGGTAGACAGGTGGAACAGGCTCACCGGGATTGCTGTATAGTTGATGTCACCTTCTGCAGACACCGCGTAACCCCTGGAGCCCTGGAAATGCTCTTGAGCTCTTGGAACTCACCTTTGGGCTATTTGGCTTCTCTCAGCCTTGACATTTGCCTGCAAAGGAAGCTCAAGGTGCCTTGAGGCTCTTCCAGTTAGGTCTTAGTCTGTTCGGGCTGCTATAACAGAATACCAGAGCCCAGGAGGCTTATAAAAAACAAACATTTATTTCTCACAGTTCTGGAGATTGGAAGTCTGAGATCAGGGTTGGGTTCTGGCGAGAGTATCCCCGAGATTGCGCAACTGACTTCTTGCTATGTCCTCACATGGTGGAGAGACAACTAGAAAACTCTCCAGGGTCTCTTTTATAAGGACACTAATCCCATTCATGAGGCTCCCATCCTCATTTCCTAATTATGTCTCAAAGGTATCACCTCCAAATGCCATCACTTTGGGGGTTAGGTCTCAACATATAAATTGAAGGGTGGATTACAAACATTCAGTCCTTACTCAATCCAAGCTGACTTAGGGGGTCCAGATGTATGAATGAACAGACAATAGGAAGTGTACGGGGCTAGTTTCAGCTTCAGGTCCTTTGCCCTGTCTTTCTCTCTGCCTCACCTCTGCTTTCCTCTCTGTTGGCTCTTTCTTGAGCCATGTGGTGACCCCCAAGAACTCCAGGCTTAGCCCCATCAGAAGAAAGGAGTCCTCTTTCCCCAAAAGCACCACTATTCATCTATACATCTTAGGCATGATATATACCCTGAGCCAGGGGTGGTCACATCCCCAAGCCCCGTGAGTGGAAGTGGGGGCGGGTTTGGAAAAGAAATGGGGTTCCACCCTCAGAGGCGGGGATTCTGGGTAGCAAATAACACCAAAAGGCCCCACCCTAGTCCATGTGAAATGTACCCAGACTGCAGTCTACAGTCAGGCTCTGGCCTCTCGTTACTTGGAGTGAAATAGGGGAGAAGCCTTTCCATATGTAACCTCTGCTCTCTCTTGTTTTCCAGGGACCACTGGGTCTGGATGGCAAGCCCGTAAGTGATGGGAGGGTGGTTTTAAGTGATCCTGGGATAGGACATCATTGTGGGGTTTGAGTGACCTTAGGGCACCAGAGTAAAGAATCACTGAGAACCTGGATCAGTGCAGAGAGAAGACATTTGCTGTCAGACTTGCGTTCGAGTCCAGTTCCACCATGTGCTGGAGGTGTGACCTTCTTCTCTTCCTGAGCCTGCAGCTTCTATTGATCATACAGGCACATTAACCCTTCTCACAGGGATGGTGGGGGTGTGGACAGCACCATTACTGGCATCTAGTCAGCCCTCAAAACATACACGCTCCTCCTAGCAAACTCCAAGAGACTGCTGCCCTGGACAGAGAGGAGGCACCTGAGACAGGATCTCAGTCCCCTGGCTGCCTCGCAGACTCCTGACAGGCAGCTTAGGGACAGCAGCCATCCCAGCAGCCCTCAGGACACAGTGGTTGCTGAGCGCAGAGGACCCTGCTCTCTGGGAGGAGTGACTAGCACATGCATTGCCATCCCTGCTGAGGATGCAAGAGGCCCTCACTGGTGACTCCCAAGTCCCTGTCTCTGGGTTGCTGAGGACTGAGAAGTGGAGCTCCCTGTGGCCAGCACGGGCCTCATTGAGGGCTGACAGACTGCCAACAGCTTGCTCAGGTTCACGGGCTTTCTGCCCTCAAAGCCTTAGGGAGTCAGAATGGGGGCTGGCCTAGTCCTGCTCACTCACACCTGCTCTTTCTCCATCTTCCTTCTCTAGGGACTTCCAGGCCCCAAGGGAGAAAAAGTAAGTGACATTGGAAGTTGTCCAGGTGCAGTAGGCTGATGAAGGATGCCAGAACTTGCTTCCAAACCCCACTTCCAGAGTGTGACCTTGAGTGCATCACATCTCCTCCTAGAACCTCAGTTTCTCCATCTGTAAAGTGGGGCTAACAGTGCCACCTCCTAAAATGATCACAAGGCTGATATTTGACATAGTAAAGTGCCTGCAGAGCTGAATCTGAGTTCTCCTGGCCCCAGATTATAACTCCAAGCACAGTCTGGCCAAAATAAGTTTCCAAAGTAATTGATCACAAAAAGGGGTGTCAGCAGAGCCTGGGGGATTGAACAGTGACCACTAATGTACACCTCCAACCCCACATGATGGGATCTTTGTAGGTCCTTGTGAGAAGGGCTTCACTGTCATCTAGCACTAAATGTCACAGACAGACCCCTGGAGGGCTAGGACTCCAAATATCTTGCAAGGGAGCAGCAGAGAGGGGAGACCTCTGTGTCCACAGCAGACTCAAGGTCTGGAATGCCCAGAGCCCACCTAGGAGTGAGTGGTGGGTACAAGGCACAGAATCTAGTGCTCAGAGCCTCAGCCTGGCCCTCAGCTCCACCACAACTGTGTGGCCTTGGGTGGCCCTCACTTTCTTCATCTGGACATTAAAACCAACCTCAGAGCACCTTGAGGAAAACTGCCCAAGGTAGATGTCTGAAGGTTCTTTATAGATGATGAGACACTGGTGCACTTGGCACCTTCCCACAAGTTCTGGCTGATGCCACCACATTGTAGAAATAGAAGATCTTCCAGTTTGTACACCGAGGCATTTAAAACCGCAGAGAAATTGGTATCTCAGCATCTATTGCTACCTAACCCACTGCCCAGAAACTCAGTGACTTAAGACAATTCATCAAGTAGTTATAATCATCCCTCACTCTCCTGCGGTTCAAGGACACAGTGGGAGCAGCTTTCTCTGCTCTACCACATCTGGGGGCAGGTCACAACAGACCTGGTTGCAGGCTCTGCTTCTGCCAGCTGTGCAGGTTCTTCAACCTCCCTGTGCTTCAGTTTCCTCCTTGGAAATAGAGCCTTCTTGTTATTTTTGTTAGAATTAAATGAGACCAAGCACATGAAGCAATAATAAAAGCTGTGTCACTTGTCTCCCTGTGTTTTGTTTCCAGGGCACGCCAGGAGACTTTGGCCCCCGGGTAAGAACGGAGACCGTCCCACCACCCTTCCCTCAGCAAACATGTTTTGTTTTGTTTTTCTATTATAATTAGGCATGTCTAGCACCTCTATGGGTCCCTGTAGCTTACCACAGAAAGTGGGGAGTAGGCAGCCCACCTCCCGCCCGATGGTCTGTCCAGCTGCCTGTTTTCATTTGAATGGTCACTGGGTGGGAGGAAGCCCCAGGCACCTTGGTCTGGCAGAGGCTGCACCCTCCCACACACACAGGTGTCTCTGGGAGATGTCCAGGTCACACTTCGTGGGTGAGGGCACAGGGGGCTGACCCTAGTCCCAGCTAGCACCCCAGGAAAAGGGAAGGCTGTGGGGTCAGCAGCCCTGGGCCCAGAGCTCAGCTCTGCCACTGAGCAGCCAAGTGACTTTGAACACACACTTCCACAACTCAGTTGTTGCAGCTGTGTGGTGGTGACAGCCCCTACCCCAACGCTGTGGCAAAGGCTCATTGCACATATGAAAGTGTTCCCACCCCCAGTGGGAACAGTAGATGGGGTCTCCACCTGGCCCACACCAGCCCTCAGTGTCCTCTCTGGGCCTCGGGGCTTGGAAGAGCCTGGTGCCCAACCTGGTAGCTCCTCAGCAGAAGCTGCAGCCGAGCAGAGACCCCGGGTGGGGTAAGTCCTGCAAACTGGGTCTTGGTGGAGGGTCACTTAAGCAGCCCTACCTAGCATGTGCCACTTCCACCACATCCTGACTTAGAGCCTGAGAGGTGGACATAAATGCCCAGAGAAAGGCAAGAGAGAGAAGTAATCCCGGCTGCTTTTAGTAAGGTTGGGGGGTAGACATTGGAGCCAGTGGTCTGGTCACCCACTGTGAGCATCTGCAAGTGCCAGAGGCTGGAGATGGGAACAGAGTGGGCCCAGAGGAGGATGCTGTGTATCTGGGAACGAAAAGGGAAAGGTGGAAGAGGGGTGCTTAGCCATCTGGCTGGACTGGGTCTCTGAGACCGGGTCACAGTACTGGGCCTTTGACAAAAGGGCGAAGGCAGGGCCACCTCAAGCTGGCAAGATATCCCTGAAGTCAAAGAAAGTTTGTAGTGGCTGAGAAAAACCTCCTTGCCTGCTTTCTGGCAAACATGGAAGCTGATCTTCCAAACAGGGATACCCGCTCCTTGGATGGGACCTGCCTGGGCCGGGGGTCATGGGCGAGCCACCCCTGCCCAAGCCCTTCTGTCTTCACAGAGAGCCTCCCTCTGTCCCTCTGTTCCACAACCGGTTTAAGACCACAGTGACATGTCACAATCTCATGGCCCCTGGGTAGCTGGGTCTCTCCTGCTGCAGGCAGAGCTGACCCGACCTGCAGTCCAAGGCGGTTCACCCTCCCAGGGCTGCCACTGATGACTGTTGACTGGAAGCTCAGAGGGCAGTCCCCACCATGGATCTCTGTGGGGTTTGGGCTTCTCCCAGCATGGGGGTAGGAGGCTTCCTTGAGGGGCATGAAAGAATCAGGAAGCTGGAACTGCCGGCCAGTGAAGAGCTCTCCCCAGAATGGGCAAGCATCACTGCCCCTACATTCTGTTGGTCACATTGGCCAGCAGACCGATCCACATTGGGCAGTGGGGCAGAGACCCCACTCTGAGAGGCAGAGACTACCTCTCAGGGGGTCAAGGGATGGAGCAGAGCAGAGCAGCCGTCTTGGGGGAGTGGGCATAGCTCCACTGCCTCCAATCACCAAGCTGTCTTTCTCTGGGCTGGGTGATGTGGCTTTGCCTCCAGAAATAGCCTTGTGGTTTTCTAAATCACCCCCTGCCTTCTGCCCACATAACCTGTTTGCTGACTAGATGGTCTTCCCACGACTCCACCCGGGCTTTATAAGTAGAGACCATCACGTGTACCATCGCCGCGTGCTCAAGGTAGACAGGCCGCGGGGAGTGTCTGGGCCTGCTGGTGTGTGCTCCCCTCAACTTGCCCTGCACTCCAGGGTTAGACCTCAGGCATCAGATCCCTGCAGGATCCCAAGTAACTCAGGGAGAACCTCTTCAGGCATCTAAACCCATTTGCTGCCCAAATAAGTAGCATCCAGGCAAATGGTTCCCAGAATTTCAGATTCTTCCCAATACGGCACAAAATGAAACAGGAATTGCCCACCACCATCTCCACCGTGCTGGGTGGCCTAGCCACATGCCCTTCCTTTCTCTACTCCTGGCTGGGATTAGAGCCTCTTGGTCAGCACCCAGATCATGTCAGACCAGTCTGCATGGTGGCTGTTGAGAACTTCAGGATTTTTTTAATTAGGGAAACTCATGAACTGCCTTAGGTGCAGTTTGCTAAAGAAGTGAGCTCTTTCGTGTCTTGGGGTCCATGCATGAAAAAGGGTCTGAGGGAGACCACGGGCTTCAGTGACTAGAAGAGGCACTGTTTATCCTCACTTTGTCACCCTGACTAATTTATTTCCTGCTCTGATCCCCACCACCCCATCTGTAGCAGTACTCTGGCCAGGAGGCTACAAGCTTGGGGAGACACCACCAGGGTCAGCTCCACTAAAGGCCTCTTCCCTTCTTCACAGCAGGGAGCTTAGGAGTGCTGGCACTGTGTACCTGATGCCAGTGCTAGCAGGCACCACGGGGGCAGCTGCAAGTCCCAAGCTGGTGCTATGGGCTTCCCTCCCGGCAGGTGGGGCTGTGAGGTGAGGGATCTGGCTGCCTGAGGTCTGACCCGGCACTAACACTACATCCAGGGGCTGGGACTTGGGGCTGCATGACTGTGTGGCTCTTTGTCACCTTTTTTAAACTTTTTATTTTGAGATCACTGTAGACTCGCTGTCAGAAATAATACCCCATGGACCTTCATCCAGTTTCCCTTGGTAGTGACATTTACATCACACTAGTGCAATCTCACAACCAGGAAATTGATGTTGATGCAACTCAACAACCTTTATTGGATTTTATCCATTTCACTCATTTATGTGTCTGTTTACTTCACTGTGATTTTGTCACACGGGTAGATTAGTGTGACCATCACACAGAGATGCCTCACACTTCTCTTTGACAGCTATGGTCACTGCCCTCCCTTCCCCCACACCTAACCCCTGGCGCCCACTAATCTGTGCTCCAGCTCTGTCATTCTGCCACTGCAAGAGTGGCCGGTAGATGGAATCAAAGGGCATGCAGCCTTTGAAACTGGCTCTTTCCTCCCAGCATAATTCCCTCAGATGCACTCGCATTCCTGCATGTCTTTGTACTCTGCTCCTTTTCACTTATTGCTGAGCAGTGTTCCATGATATGGGTGCACCCCAGTGGGCTAACCATTCACCCACCGAAGGACATTTGGAATGTTTCCAGTTTGGGGATATTACGAATAAAGCGTGTACAGGTTTTTGTACGAACATTAATTTTTCATTTCTCTGGAACCAAAACCTGAAAGTGCACCTCCATCACTTAAAAAAGCAGGACTTGGCCAAGCAGGAAGTCTGCCAGGAGATGTGCAGTCTCCCTTCCAGAAGGCGGGGGCCATGGGACAGGTGTTTCTCTCACACCCAAGTGTCTCACCTCTCACTGGAGCACCAGAGATGGGCTTCAGTAGCGGGGGCTAGAGATGTGCATTGTTTGCAGCATGAGCAGTGCTGTAGCCTCATGCTGAGGGACAGAGACCTGTCCATTCATGTGATTGCTAAGAAGCAGCAAGAATCACAAAACCCTTCCTTCCCTCTGAGCCTAAGGGGAATGGGAGAGGGGAAGGCATCGGGGCTGCCCAGCCATGGAGGCTGGAACCCCTCCCTTCTCCCTCAGAGTCATGCAACACCCCCATATCTTTCAGGGAGACCAAGGGCAAGATGGAGCTGCTGGGCCTCCAGGGCCCCCTGGACCTCCTGGGGCCCGGGGCCCTCCTGGAGACACTGGGAAAGATGGCCCAAGGGGAGCACAAGGCCCAGCGGTAAGAGGAGGCCACCAGGCCCTGGTCCCATGCTAACCCTAACCCCAAACCCTGATCCCAGAACTAACTCCAACTCAGCCCAGACCGGAGCCCAACCTCCACCCTTACCCCAGTGAAACCTTCCATCTAACATGAACTGCGTCGCTAAGCCCAGTTGAGACACTGACTCATTCCCAAATCCTAATGCACACCCCCAATTCAGACTAATACCCAGACCCTAAAATCTGACCCTGACTCCAAACCTAACTAACCCCACTTTCTAATCCTATGTAGACCCTGACCCTGACCTTGGCTGCAGTCTCAGTCCCAGCCGACACCCACACAGGGACACTGTCAATACAGATCTTTAACAACTTCTGTTTCTCTTTCCCCTCCCCTCACCTTCCTCTCCAGTACTAACTAGTTAGTTTCAGTTGCCCTCCCTGTCCCCCCCCCAGTCTTCACCTGAACTCCAGAGATCAGACCTCACTGTACTGTCCTTCTCCCAGACCAGGGAACTGCAGCCTGTCCTTCCTCTCCCCTGCAGAGCCGACACCCCCACCAAAAGGGGTCCCCTGGCAGGACAGCTACTCAGCTGACTCATCCATTCTTTGTCATGTTGGGGACATAAGTCCCTGAGCTTCAACTTTCTCATCTATGAAGTGGGGACAGTGATTCCTCCTTCTCAGGGGTCTGGTATGAGATGTGGGCTCTGAGCTATGAGGTCCCTGCATTCCCTCATGTCCATCCTCTTCTCTCTCTCAGGGTCCCAAAGGAGAGGCTGGACAAGATGGTGAGATGGTCAGTACCGGGGGCATTTCAGAGGCCTGGGCCGGTGGGTTCCAGGCCTGAAGACCCTTTCCCACATACACCCACACTGGGGTTGTATGACTGTAGGCACACAAGTACCCTACCCCTCCAGTATCATGTTTCACACCTCATTTCTTGTTGCAGGGCCCAAAGGGACCTCCAGGAGCCAAGGTGAGTGCTTCTCACTCCTCATTCTCCTCTCCAGTCCTGGGCAAGTTACTTAGTGCCTTGGTTTACTCATCTGTTAAATGGTGGCATGATAAGCTAAATAAGTAGAGCTCAAATGTTCTCAACCCCAGAAAAGGGTAAATATGGGAGGTGACATATTTTAATTAAATCAAGGGGAGTCTTTGCACACTGTATACATGCATCATGTACGCTTTAAAGATTTACAATTTCACTTGTCAATTATGCCTCAATAAGCTGAAAAAAATGATAAACTTTCCTGCTCTACCTTCACACTGGGTTGTGAGGCTCAAACAACGCCTTCTCTCTAACCTCACAGCGACTGTGAGGCATCTCACAGACTAGGGCCTCTCATCCTCAGTTCTATGAGCAGTGACTTGCCCAGGGTACTTCATCTTGGAAGGAACCAGGTCGGGAGTGGAGTCCAAAGCTGCTGGCCCCACCACCCGTGTGCCCCTCTCTGAGGAGCTGGGGGTCAGTGGGGCTGCTTTGACCAGAGGAGCAGGTGACCCGGTGGCTCTGACCTTTCTCTTGCTACCCACCCCCCCACCCCCGCCCCACAGGGTGAGCCTGGAGTTCCTGGCAAGAAGGTGAGAGTGGGGTCTGTGGAGGGGTCTTTCGGCGGGGGTGTGGGAAGTGGCTGGAAAGAAGGGCTGGAACTGGGGCAGGGCTAGGGGCCACCCTGCTGGAAGATGCCCTCCTCCACACAGCGGGCCTGAGTCCGGGATCCCTGTGGGTAAGTCTCTGAATCCCTGTGGGTATTCTCTCCCTTCCTCATACTACACATCAAATTTGTTCCCAGGACTGTGGTTCTCCAAGGGCAGCCCTTGGACCAGCAGCGTCAGCATCACTGGGGGGCTGTCTGACGCGCTCGTTGTAGGGCCCACTTACTTGCCGGGCATGGGCCATGCTCTGTGCAACCAGCCCCTTTGGGAACCTCTGACCTGCTGGGATTGCCCTCCCCAGCCCCTCCCCATCCTTCCATTCTCTTCCATTCTATTCTCTACACGGAGCCGTGTATCTGGATATTTCTTTGCCCTTGGCCTCTTCTGACCCATTTCACAGGGACACATCTGCCTGGCCCACAGAGGGTGCTTACAAGGTGTTTGCTGCCTGAAAAAATGTGTTCCCTCACCTTCACCAGCCCGCCCACTCCTCTGTACACTGTTGCTGAGGAGTGTCCTGGACTGGCCTTGGGTGGCGGGGAGGGGGGGGACAGAGGCGAGAATGGGACATAGGCACTGCCCCATCCAGTGTGGCCAGCCTGGTGGTATGAGTGAGCTGGTATGCTGGGGAATGCCGGGAGGAAGGCCCAACAGACTGCCTTCAGGCTGGCCTGTGTCCGGGTCTGACCCAGCTGTTCTTTCCTCAGGGGGATGAGGGGACACCAAGCCAGCCGGGGCTCCCAGGACCACCAGGGCCCAAGGTAGATATACCAGTCCTCCCCCAGAAGTCCCCCTGCCTCCCACCTCCTTTAGTCCCCATCAGCCTGGCGAAGCCCCTGCCTGGTTTTTGTGTCATGGTGGCATAGGCTGGAGCCCAAGGCTGGCCAGAGAGACAGCAGGAAGGCCCTGGGCCCACTCACCGAGGCCGGCAGCTCATCCTGGCCATGTGTCTCCCCTCGCCTCCTCAAGTCCCACCATAGCAGGACCCCTTCTGCCCTATCCCAAAGTCTAAACCTGGTATCGACTGGCTTCCCCAACCCCTCAAGATGGTCACCAGGTCTGCCCAGCCTGCCTCCAAAATATCTATTGAGCCCCTGAGCTGCTATGAATATGTTAAGACCTAGCCTGGAAGGATTCCTAGGCCTCAAGACCATGATGCCAAGGGGACTTGGCCCCACATACCCCCATGGGCTCAGGCACATCCCCAGAACTAGTCTCAAAGCCATCAGCCCTCACCCCTGAATGTCCTGTTACAGGGCGAGCCAGGCAGTGTGGGGACTCAAGGAGAGAATGGTGTGGACGGTGCCCCAGGACCAAAGGTGACATGACTGCACTGCTCCAGCTCCCTCAGACTCCCAGCACCCCTGTCATGGGGAGAAGATGTGTCCACACCTCTAATATACCCTTTTAGTTGGGAGTCTCTGGAAGATCTGAACCTAGGGGTCTGGCTGGACTGGCAATCAAGGCCGGACCTGAGGGTGGGTGGCAGAGGGGCTGAAGAGGGGCCAGGTCTCCACCAAGGCCCAGCGATGTGACCAAGTCACTGCGGAGCCTTGGGCTTCTGGGCCATAGTGGCCCATCCTTACACAACGTGGGGTCAGAGGAAGGTCCCTTGGGCCTGCCCTCCAGGAACCCCATTTTTAGGGTTTCAAGTCATGTACATTGACCCTTAGGGCTCCAGCACAAGGGCCCTGTGCTTTTTGTGGACAAGGGGATGGGCAGGGGCAGGGGTCTCTGGCTTCAACCAGAGACTGCAACCACATATCTCCACAGGGGGAGCCTGGCCCCCGAGGTGCTGATGGAGCTACGGGGCTAAGGGTAAGCCATTTCCCTTGGGGATCCAACTGCCCAGTTCCTTCAGAAGCTCCTTGTCCCCAACAGACCCCAGAGGAGCAAAGCAGCTCCAGGAACTGGGAGTCTTTTTTTAAATATAATAATTCATTGTCTATTTTTTTGTTTAATTTCATAATACATGCTCTTGGTAAAATGCTGAAATACAGAGTCCTGACCTCTTCCCTCTTCTCCCTGCTCCACTCTTTACCCGTGGGTCTCTTCCTAGACTTTCATGCTGGTCTAATTAACACAGACCCTCAATTTGTCAGACACTGCATGACCCTACCCCTCTGAGGGGCACTGCTCCACGTCGGGGCACATGCTCATCCCTGTCACCAAGAGCACAACCACCCCGTTGCCCCCAAATCTTTTGTGATCCAACATCATCAGCCTTCAAGTTGACAACCCAGATCCTGTTCTCGGCTCTGTGACCTTGAGCAGTCACATTCCCTTGTTCTCCCAGAGACAAGTTTCCTCCTGAAAAAAAAAAGAAATAGTTAAAGCTGGAGGCCTGGTCATTCAGGTGGTAGAGGGATTGGATTAGGCACTGGGTATAGGAATTCATGTACGGTGCTGTGCAGGGAGCAAGTAAATAAGGCCTTGGCCTGGGTCTCTCTGCCCTGGGCAAGGGGCTGGTCAAGGGCCTGAATCAAAGGGATAAGTCCCCTCACCGTCCTCCTGGCACAGAGGGAAGGGTGGAGCTGATGGCCATGCTTGAGTGCCTGTGTTGTTGTGTGAGTATGGACATGTAGACTATGCATGTGTGCGAGGGGGTGTGGATTTATGCACACATGCATGTGGCACGTGTGTGGGCACATGTGTGCTATTGACCTGGGTGGGAAAGTTAGTGCATGGCGTATGCAGACGTCACCAGAAGCTGGAAACCGGAGCGCAAGGACAAGATCCAGGCAGCATGTCCTTTATTGATCTCCACAGGGTTTTGGAGGGTTTGGGTAGTTGCATTTGTTTGCCAACATCTGAAAGTCTGAGGAACTTCACATCAACATAAGATCTCCTGTTTTTCCTCCAGAACATAGAGATCCAGCTCAATGGGTGAATCACAGCCACCCCTAGCCCAGACAGGGGTGTGCCCCTCAGTTGGTTCCAGGGGATGTCCCCTTTCCGCTCATGTGTACCCCCTGCCTGGCCCGTGGAGGGTTTTCTCAGTGAGCTGGGGCACCATTGTTGGGGTGAATGTGGAAGACTAGATGTGCTGGGGTCCCACCAGGTTGTGGGCCCAGGTCACAAGGTTTGCTGGGTGACAGACAGGTGGCTCTTCCCTGACTTCCTCTTTTTCCTGCCTCAGGGTCTACCAGGCCTCAAAGGAGAGCAAGGAGACACAGTGGTAATTGACTATGATGGCAGGATCTTGGATGCCCTTAAGGTAATGTTCCTGGCTGCGCCAGATAGGTCCTTCTTGTCACTTCCTGAGGGAATACCCACCTACTTTGTTTCTTCACACAAGGTATCAGGGGCAGTTTACCACAAATATTCCAACCTCATCAGGTTCCTGATAAGGAAATCAGAGCTGTGTTGAGTCCCACAGGTGCTGAGAGAGCAGCTGTGAATATGGTCCATGTGGTCCCATTTTCCCCAGAGGCCAAGGCAAAAAGGGGTGGTGTCTGGTCCCAGCAGGCTCTCCTGGGGCCTTCTCAAGGAAGACTGAGTCTTCCAATGACCACTGGGGGAAGATGAGAGTAGTTAGGCCTGCCCCCAGGAGCCTCAGGAGATGCCCACAACCCAGCAACTTGGGACCCATCTCCAGTGGTGAGAGAGGCTGTGTGCCAGAGGCTCACAGGCACCTGACTCCTGAGCCTCAATTCCAGTTACCTCCCACAGGCCTCAGGGAAGTACAAGCTGATGGTAACAGTGGCCTCCAGGCCTGCATGGTGTGGCACGGTGTGATGTGGCCCCAGGGCGTGCACCTGCATGGTACCTCCTGTGGGAGAATCTTGATGAGGGCAGGGAGGTGGGAGGTTTAGGATGCCAGACAGGGCTGATGACTCCAGTGGATGGGCAGCAGCAGCCATACTTGTTTCTTGAGCAGATGGGTGCTGTTAAAAAGGGAGACTAGCTGGGGATGAGATGGTAAGTGTAAGAAAGTAGATGTGGGGAAAATTGTAAGCAGTGGGGATGCACGGGGAGGTTGACACTGGACCCAGGGCCTGGAAGAGGGTAAGTGGGATGGAGGGCGATAGGACCAGGGACATCTCAGTGGGGGCTCTCACAAGAAGGAGCAGGCTGGTGGAGGTGGGGAAGACTAGAGATTGTTGGGCCGAGGGTCTGGCCTGGGTATAGCCCTTGGGAGGGATATGAGTTTAGGGGTGCTGACAAGCCATGGGGGCAGGTGGCATGAAAGAAGCCTGGAATGGGGTGGAAACTGGGAGTTGGGTCACATCTAGAAACAACATTCCCTACCCATGAGACCCAGGAACAGCCCGGGGTTGCACCAAGCAACAGGCAATGGAGCCAGGGGTCAGAGGCCCCACAGAACAGGCCGAAAGGCAGGATGGTTGCTGGGGATGGGTTTTTTGCCTGGTCTTAAACACCAGTGGGGATTTATGATTGCTCCTAGAGGCAATAGGAGTCCATCTCAGGATCTGGATCTGAATTTCTGTGACGATAACTGTATTTGGGGGGCACTCGCTCTGAGGACTAAGGGATTCTGGCCCCTCTGTGGCTGGACACTGCAGCATCTTCCTGACCCCCCTCCAAAAACACCGGCCTGACCTGACCTGGCAAGCAGGCTATACAAGCCCTTGACCCTTGACTGGAAGAGACACAGCCCCAGGGTGGAGGAGATGGGCGGGCAGATAGAAGGAGCCCCTGCCTGGATGCTGACCGGCTTGACTTTCACACAGGGTCCTCCCGGGCCACAGGGGCCCCCAGGACCACCAGGGATCCCTGGAGCCAAGGTCAGTGCAAATGCAGCTGTGTGACCCCCCCCCCAAATCGTTTGTCTCCTAAGCCCGCCTCACTGCCATGACCCTCTGCTTCTCTCCCAGCAGGGGTTCTAGGGGTCGGAGAAAGGGGTCCTGCTCCTTTCTAATCAAGTTGGTGCCTTCTTCCCAGGCTTAGCTACTCCCTGGGAAGTTTCATCCTCACCTGCCCTCATGACACCCCAAAGTCCCTGTAGCTTACATGGCCATTTCTATGGCTATCCTTGTCTTCTATGGCCATTCCTTGTCTCCTTGGCTCTGGAGGAGCTCGAAACTGTGAGCTGGCAGGGGTGACCCTGGTTCCTGGTTTGTGTTGCCTGGAGCAAAGCACTGAACCCTCCAGCCCAGCTTCCAAAGTTGTAACTTCCAGCCGGGGATGGAGGCAAGGATGGGGGGCACTGGGTGAGGGGAGGCAGAGCCAGCCCAGCCCAGCCTTCAGGCCACAGATCTCTTGGAGGAGAACCTCCAGCCATTGTAACCCTTGCTGCTGTCTGTTCCTTCCTAGGGTGAACTCGGATTGCCTGGTGCCCCAGGAATCGATGGGGCGAAGGTCTCTGGGCCTTTCATTTCCTTGGTGATACTGATGTCTGGTGTCAAGCTCTGTGTGTGTGTGTGTGTGTGTGTGTGTGTGTGTGTGTGTGCGCGCGTGTGCGTGTGCGCATACACATACACTAGTGTACAGGACTGGTGAAAGACCACAGGACACATCCTGGTTCTGCCCTGTGACTGGGGCAGTTTGCCCACTTTCTGGCCGCCTTGGTTTGAGGATTAAACAGATGAATGGAAAATACTGAGGGCAGTGCCTGACACATAGTGGCAAAGAGCCTCCAAATATTTGCAGACACATCACAGCGTTAGTATTGTATATATACATGTGTGCGATGCCGTGGAGACACTGTGTCCCTGGTATCGCTTGACAGCTGTGAGCATGTGTAACATCCTAGTGGACATTAACACACTGCTGAGTGAGGATGCTGTGGGCAGAAGGAGGCTGGAGAGATGGTTGTTTGTATGTGGGGGCTTGGGGGCTCCTACCACTAGATCCTGAGAGGTAAGGACACGATTGACCCCGAGCCCCCTCTAATTGCCACCTCAGTTTCTAGTCCCACCCACCCCACCCTCTGTACCCCCTGCAACTTTGTTACAGTGAGGGAGAGGGAGGCTTGGGGGTGCCCGCTCCTGGCCATCTTCCAGCCCCCTTGGTACATCCAGCATGCAGGCGAGAGGCAGGTACCACGAGGAGGAAGTAGAGGTCTGGCCTGGACTAAGTTCAGGAGACCTGCCAGGTGAGGGAAAGGAGAATGCGTCCTAAACTTTGTTCTTGGGCTTCCAGGGCCCCAAAGGACCAAAAGGAGATTCAGGAGAGCCTGGGTCAACCGGACCCAAAGGAGAAGCAGGAGAAATGGGCCTGTCGGGTCTCCCAGTACGTGACACATGCCTGAGGGGAGGGGAGATGAGTGTGTACCTACCAGGGGGGCTGCTGAGGGCTAGGACCTGTGATCTCAGCTCAGCCTGGGAGTTCTGAGCCTCTGAAGGGAGTCTATGGGCTCCCAGTCAGCTACTCTGACTCTCCCAGCCTCTGGTGCCTCCCCCACAGAGGCCTCCATATAGGTCAAATTGGGTGTATCCCCCTTTGTGTAAGGGAGTCAGTGAGCCTTGGCAGGCTCTGACTGCCAAGTTCATGTCCTGCTCTAGAACCCTGCATAAGTGCCTTAACTGGGCCTCAGTTTTTACCCCTCTGAAATGGGGGTGACCATTTCCACTCCCAACAGGGAATGCACAGGCAGGGCTGAGAATGGCAATTGGTACCCATAGTCAGTCATGGTCCTCTGGCTCCTTGCTCTTGTCAAGGCTGCCCTGAAAGACCTGCTGGGTTGCAGTGGCCACTGCACCGCCATGCACCCTTCTGTCCCCTGGAGGCCCACTCAGCTAGAGAACCTGGGCCCTCCCTTCCTGAGCACCTGGCCACCCCTGCCCCACAGGAAATTATTCATGCCTCTGTTAGCGTGCTCCCTAAATACACCTCTGTTGGGTACCAAGGGTGTCTCACGGTGATTTAGGTGAGAACTATTTTAAACTGCAAAGGCTAATTTATTCCACTTCCCAGAGCCTTAGGGGGAAAGAAGCCTTGTGGGATGCTGAGTACGGTGGGTGGTGGCTTTAGTGATGGGCAGAAAGGGCTCAAGGTCTTTCTGTCCTGCAGGGCTCCGATGGCCCCAAAGGGGAGAAGGGAGAGCCAGCATCGGACAACCTAAGGGAGAGTCTGGTAAGGGGGCTGCTGAGGGCCAGAGGCTCCCCGCAATGCCCAGCACAGACTGTCTGGGGCCCCAAGCTTGGGACAGAAGGACCACTTGGCCTAACCAAGCCCAGGGCAATGGGGGAGGAAGGGAACCTTCGAATGTGTCCTCTGCCTGAGGTCCATCTGAGAGTCTAAAGGCAGCTGCTGGACCCCCCGCCAGACAGTGCCCACCTCAGGAGAGGACGGAGCCTGGGCATGGGGGATGTGGGCCCCCATGGCTCCTCCAGGGTCCGATGAGCTCAGGACCACTGGCAGGTGGGATGGTTGGGACTGATCCACGTCTGACTCCTTCCTAGGCCCAGATCATAGTGGAACCAGGACCTCCCGGCCCTCCTGGTCCTCCAGGCCCTGTGGTAAGAATGTTTGACTTGAAGCACCTGGGATGTAAAGAGCATGGTGGACCCAGGCCTGGGAGCTGTGACCCTAGAGGATTCCCCCGGGGAGAGGGGCATGCCAGGCAGGGAGGGCAAAGGCTGCAGAGATCAAGGCCACAGGGGTCAGGAGTGGTCGGCAAGCCTATGTGGCTGCTGTAAGAGGGCTCAGGCCCTGAGGTCTGGATCCAGCCCTACACCCTTCTAATATGTTGTTCCCCCCTCCTCCAGGGCCTTCAGGGAATCCAGGGTCCCAAGGTGAGTTCTGGGGCATGGGTGGAAACGCCTCTTATTTGCTACAGAGCCACAGCCTGGAAAGTTTCAGAAAACCTTGCTAATGTGCAAAGTAAGGCCTCTACCTCCCAAACCAACCCAGCGTCTTCCCAGGGCTTGAATGTGCCCAATTCCCTGGCACAGACCTCCTTGATATTCTCAGAACCAGTGATCCCCACCACCCCGCATGCTTGGGGGGTCTTTTCATTCACTTTCTTCCTCTGCCTAGAGCCCCAGTCCTTTCACTGCCCCTTCCTTACACCCTCCCTCCACCCCATTCCACTCCCCATCCTATCTGTCAACTGCCCACAGCCTGGACACGAAGTTTTGTGTTCGGTGTATATTACATAATGTCATGTCTCTGCCCTGAAATTAAAACTGTGAGCGTGGCCTGCCTGTATCTCTGCCCCTAGAGGCCCACACAGCAGGGGAGGCCAGCTAGCCCCACTGCTTGCCACACCCCCGGTGTCTCTATTCATTTACTCAGCTGAGCACATGGCCCAGCCAGATGTGCTGCTTCTGGGTCTGCTTTGTCACTGTGCCCCAAGATCATGTTTAGAATAGGCAGCTGCTATCAGGAATGGTATCCAAGGCTGGGACTCAGTAGTTCAGTTAGTCCTCAGCCCAGCTACTTCCTGGCTGTGTGGCAGAAGAAGGAGGTGGTCCCCACCCTCATCTGTGAAGTGAATGTGACCCTAACCACTTTCCATGATTACTGGAGGAGTCTGTGCGAGAAAAGGCAGAATGTACCCCCCACCCCCAGCGCCATCTGATATTCACACGGGAAGGAAGCAC
This sequence comes from Scalopus aquaticus, assembly GCA_004024925.1. Classification (NCBI taxonomy): domain Eukaryota; kingdom Metazoa; phylum Chordata; class Mammalia; order Eulipotyphla; family Talpidae; genus Scalopus; species Scalopus aquaticus. The sequence goes on along the minus strand of PVIJ01008435.1, from coordinate 29,962 downwards.
AGGACAGGCCTGTCAGAGCCTGGAGTCTGTCCCCAGCTTCACTCAGGCCCCAAGCTGTCCTGTCCTGCCATCTCCCTGCCCCCCTACCCCTGACTTATGTGGCCCCTTCAATTCCAGGGTTTGGACGGAGCAAAGGGAGAGAAGGGCGAGACAGGAGATAGAGGTCCCGCTGGGTTGCCTGTGAGTTCATGAGCTTGTTTGTCCCTAGAATCGTAATTCCTATAATCAGCATGCCTCTTGACCCCTTCCTTTTCCATCCAGGGGCCAGCTGGCCAACCAGGCCTTATTGGGCTGCCAGGAACCAAAGGAGAGAAGGTAATCACCTTCCTTTAGACAACCCTCAACCCCACCCCCACCATGGTGTCAACTCCTGCACTTCACTGGTTCTGGGGCCAGAGTTCAGGCTTATGGACAACTTACAAGGCTGAACTTTCCAGGACCTGTGCCCTTCCCCTTCCCAGTGCTCCTTCCCTAACCCCTTTAAGCCTCCTATTTGTCTCTCTTCAGGGCAGGCCCGGGGAGCCAGGACTAGATGTAAGTATTCGCCATTCACAGTTATCAGGTACCAACTATGTATAGTTTCTGTCCTCCCGCTGTCCATAGAATAACCTGATCTGATTGACTGGGCTGGGCCTGTAACTGACTGGTTCTCCTTGAGTCCCCAGCGCCAAGTCCAGTTCACAGCCCAGGGTAGGTATTGGATGGATGGATGGATGGATGGACGGATGGATGGAAGATTGATAAATAAGTGATATTAACGAATATATAATAAATGGATGAACGAGATGATTAGGTGGATGGAGGATGGATGAATGGACTAGGGATAGATGATGGGTAAGTGGATGATGGATGGATGGCTGGATAGTGATCAATGAATGATGGCCAAATGAATGATGAATAAATTATAGATAATGGATGGATTATGGAGGATGGATGGGTGATGGATAAATGAATGAATGGATAACTGATAGATTAACAGATAATGAATGGATAAATGGGTACATGATGAATGGATGGATGGATGAATAGATGATGGATGGATGGTGGATGAATGAATGAATGAGTGGATAAATAATAGATTAACAGATGATGAATGAATAGCTGGGTGGGTAGGTGGATGCATGGATGATGAATACTTGGATGGGTGAACGGTGATGGAAGAATGGATGATGCATTGGAAGATGGGAAGAGCAATGAGGAGCCTGTTGCAATATCCTGGTGAATGATGATGACTCTTCAGTTAGGGCGTTTTTTGGAAAGGAGATGAGGGGAAGTTTTAGCCCAGTGTTGACTGGATCAAGTCTCTTTCATTTGCAAGAGTCAGAAAACACAACTTAAACTGGTTTAAACTGACTCATAACTGAAATATGCAGAGGTGCGGCATTTGAATCCAGACCTCAACTGTGTGTTCACAGCCTCTCACTTTCTCTTATCTCTGCTTCCTCTGGGTGGGTATCATTGCAAGTTTCACAGAGTGACGAGATGGAACCCAGACCCACATCCTTCCAGGCCCAAATTTCAGAGAAAGACAACTTGCCTTATACTCTACTCTTAAAAGTATTTATTTATTTATTTATTTATTTATTTATTTATTTATTTATTGTTCATTTTTGTGCAAAGTTTGCTACCTCTTCTTGGGTGTAATCCCTGTAAAATTTCCACCACCAATTCACCTGCACACCATCAACCACAGTCCCTTGTGCTCTTTCCTCCCCCATTTTGACCCCTTTCTCTCTCCCTCCCCTACAGAATGTCTCTGATTTATAGTTGCCTGTTAATTTTGGTTTTTCATTTCTTATTTTTTTTCCTGATCCCTTATTTGGTTCCCCTATATTCCTCCTACAAGTGAAACCATCTGATGTTTTTCTTTTTCCTTCTGGTTTATTTCACTGACTACTCTTAAAAGTCTTAGGTCTCATTGGCCCTGTTACGTGACTGGTGACATGTCATGTGGCCATAGGAATGCCACGTCCCAGCCTGATCACATGTTTAACCCTGAAGCTGAGGTGGAGTCATGGGCTGAGAGAAGGGAGGGCGCTACCCAAGAAAATCAGTTAACTATTGCAAGGAAAATGGCAGCTATGCTGCAAGGACTTGGTGTCCCCCCTAAAGTTTAAGGAGAGAATACCACCTTGGAGAGCAACCATGGACATGAGAGAGAACTCACAAGTTACTGACTGGGAGGACCATGTTCCACGGATGAGAAGGGCCAGAGAAGATGATGGTGAATCCAGTTCAGGCGCTGATGCCTGAGGGATGGTAGGGGCAGAGCTAGTGAGATTCCCTGCACCCAGCCACGTGGCCATAGCTGCCTTCTAGGAGGCCTGGAGCTCAGAGAAGCTTCCCAAAGCCAGGTGACCTTATCTACCTGGACACTCCTGGCCCCACACCTGCTTCATCAAGCCCAGCTGAAATGGGGAATCTGCTCGTAAAGCTTCCCTGTCCTCTCACCTGGACAGAAACAGCCCCTCTCCCTGTGACCTGTGGCACCTTGGTTCATACCTCTGTCACTGAACTTTACTCACCACCTTCTGCGCCCCATGGCCTGCCATGTTAGACTGAGCAGTGTGGCACGTTTATACTGGAGCGGTATTAATTTACAGAGGTGACAGTGATAACCCAGAGATGATGTATTCAAAAAGCCTTTGAAAGAAGAGTGTATTTCTTTCATTTCCCTAGTGAAGGCTCACCACACTACACAGGGCCACATGGGGAAGCACCAGGTTTGGTCAGGAGCCATAAAGGAGTTGGGAAAGCCTTGGCCAGAGCTTTTGGGGGCTTTCCCTTGGAAAGACAAGGCAGGACAGAGTGAACATCTTCAGCCTGGTCAGCTCGCATAGTTCCTGTGGGCTCTGGGCTATAGGCGTGATCTCTACCTGCCTGCTACCTGGCCTGGGGTGATTTCAGGCAGAGGAAATGCTGACTTGGTGTGTGAGATAAGTTACATAGAGTGTAGTTGGGGCTTGATTGGTTTGCATGTGAAAGGCATGTTCCTGTTGCTCTGTCTCAGAGCTGGTGAGCAAGCGATGGGGAGGCTGGATTCACCATCATCTTCTCCGGCCCTTCTCATCCGTGGAACATGGTCCTCCCAGTCAGTAACTTGTGAGTTCTCTCTCAAGTCCACAGTTGCTCTCCAAGGTGGTGTTCTCTCCTTAAACTTTGGGGGTGACACCAAGTGCAGCATAGCTGCCATTTTCCTTGCAATAGTTAATTGATTTTCCTGGGTAGCACCCTCCCTTCTCTCAGCCCATGGCTCCACCCTAGCTTCAGGGTTAAACATGTGATCAGGCTGGGATGTGGCATTCCTATGGCCACGTGACGTGTCACCAGCTAGACTTTTTTTTCCTCTTTTTTTTTTTAAGTAAGGTTGCATCACATCATGTAAGTTCCAAGTGTTCAACACTGAAAATCAACGTGTAAATACTCCCTTAAGATCACGACTAAGAGCACAATTCTACCCTTCATCTTACCGTTGTTCCCTTCTTTCCAATGTCCCCACTCCTCTCCCTGCTTGCCTTCTGACAACACTAATTTGTCTTATCACCCAAAAGTTATTTTTGTTTCATTTACGTCATCTGTTTGTTAGGTCAACCAGGTTGTTACAGATGACAGGATTTCATCATTTTTTATAACTGAACAATAGTATTCCATTGTGTCCATAGACCATATTTTCTCTATCTACTTGTCAATTGATAAGCACGAAGGTTGTTTCCAGTTCTTGGTTATTATAAACAGTGTTGCAACAAATATGTCTGTGCATACATCCCCTTGAATTAGTATTTTTGTGGTTTTGGGGTATATACCCAGAAGTGGGGTGACTGGATTGTATGGAATTTCTTTTTTATTTTTTGAGGCATCTCCATACAGTTTTCCATAATGACTGCAATTTACATTCCCACCAATAGTGTGCAAAGGTCCCCTTCTCTCCACATCCTCTCCAACACTTGGTGTTTCTTGTCTTTCAGATAATAGCCATCCTCACAGATAATTGGTGGTATCTCATTTTGATTTGCATTTCTCTGAGAATAAAGATGTTGAACATCATTTCATGTGCCTATTGGTAACATGTACGTCTTCTTTGGAGAAATGTCTATTCAGATCCTCTACCCATTTTTTATTGTGTTTTTTTTATTGTTGAATTCTATGAGTTCTTTGTTGATTTTGGATATTAGCCCTTTGTTGGATGTATATTGGGCAAATATCTTCTCCCATTCAGTAGAATATCTTCTCATTTTGATATAAGTTTCTCTTATTGTGCAGGAGCTTTTTAGTTTGATGTAGTCTCATTTGTTCATTTTTGCTTTTGTTTCCCTTACCATTGGAGCAATGGGACTTTTAACATGTTGAAACAGATTATAAGAGACAGAAAATAAAAACATAATTAATAAAGAGGGAACACATCAGATCTGGATGACGGATGGACAGTAGATGAATGATGATGGATAGAGGATGGATAATGGATGAATTTATCTCAAAGTCCAATTCCTAATGGATGCTTGGAAATGTTGTTTGAATGAATGAGGAGGAGAAATGTATGAGAGATTGAATCAAAGGCAGAGAGAGCAGTCACCAATTCTCAGTCATTCAAGTGGTGACAAGGGCCTGGTGGTGCAAGGGGTTAAGTCTCAGCCTCGGAAGCTATTAGAAGCCACTGTGGCACAAGCTCCATCCCTGGCCAGGGAGATTCCCACGTGGCACAGCAGACCTCTCCTGTCTCGCCCACTGCTCCCCTCAGAGTGTATTTCAGTCAATCTGCCTGTTCTGCTCCCCACTCTATCTCTGGTGAATCCTCTCACCACCCCACCCCTCCTCATACACACACACACACACACCTCTCTGACTTACACCCCAGCTCAAATGCATAAATAAATAAAACTTTAAAAAAAAAAAAAGATGGTGGCAAACTTAAATGGGTTTCCTGTCTCTCTATCTCCAGCCAAGCCAGGGCCGGTGCCAACTGAATCTGACTTTTATGTGAGGGAAGACCCCTTCCTAATGGCACTGCTGAGCTCTTCCTTCCAGAAGCAAAACATTGCTTAGGAGTTGGGGCTGGCTAACTTGTATCATGACTATGCATGGAGGGAGGGGCAGTCATGGACGGGAGGGGAGCAGAAATGAATGGATGACAGCAGCAAACCTCAGATCTAATTTTTTACTTTAATCTTTGATCCTTTTGTCAGGGTTTCCCTGGACCCCGAGGAGAGAAAGGTGACCGCAGTGAACGTGGAGAGAAGGTGGGGGCAGGTAGAGAGTAAACAGGGACAGATGGAGGCTGGGAGGAAGCACAGCGCAGGGGTGGCTGCAAGCCCAGGCTCATCTCTCCGGTAGGTGTTGGAGGCCAGCCATGGCCATAACCCCATCTCCTCCTTGTACAGGGGGAGCGAGGTGTCCCAGGACGGAAAGGAGTGAAGGGCCAGAAGGGTGAACCGGGACCACCAGGCCTGGACCAACCATGTCCTGTGGTACGTGTCAGAGCAGGCCGGGTACCTCAACCCATTCTTTGCTGCCCCTAGCTGGGTTCAGGCCAACGTCTTCCCAGTTCTCAGAGCTTAGTTGCATAACCTAGAAGCCAAGCTGGCCCTGCCTGGGGTGCCCATGCTGACAGGCCACCTTCACTAGCGCTGCTGTCAATTTCCTCTCACTCTGGTCCCCAGGCACAGGGGATCTAACCCCTCTCTAGAGGATGGAAACCTGGTCAGAAGCAGAGTCCCCTCAGTGTCCAGGGCCATAAGGGGAGCAGAAACTACCTCATCTCTGAGTTTTTCCTCTCCACCCTGAAAAAGACTTTTTTGGTCTGGGGTGGCCCTACCTCTCCCCCTGAATCTCCATATGCTCCAGAGCCCCTTCCTTTCCTTCGCACATCCTCAATCTTTTTCCTTCCTATCCTCTCCCACAGCCCCCAACCTGGTGCCTGAAATAACCAAAACTCAGAAAAGACAAGAAAACCACAACTGAGTTTCGATATGACCACATATTCATACCCAGCCCTGCTCCAGCCCCCCAGATCATGGAGAGGGGCCTCCAGCTATGATGTGTACAGGTCACCTTCCATAGGGGTACCAGAGCCAGGGACCCAGACCTCTGATGTGCTTTGTCCCTGAGTCTCCTCATCCATATGGTGGGATGCTAATTCCACCAATGGTTCTGAGGAATCCATAAAGTAAAGAGCAAAAGCACACACAAGAAGTGCCAGGGACAGCAGGGGACAGGTAGCCCCATACCTCCATGCCCTGGGCCAGGACTTCCCTCTAAGTCATAAGTCTTTGTCTTTGAAACAGGAGAATCCTAAATGCGGAAGCAAACGAGGGGCCCTGGGCTCCAGGGTCCTGACGAGGGGCAGCGGGCCCTGCCCTGTGGTATGCGGTCTGGTCTGCTGTGTGCTGGCTGCTCTGTGCTGTGCTGGGCCAGGCCCTCCGGGCCGCCTGTGCCCGTGACTCTGCCCTGCCTTTCCTCCTCACCTGCCTTTGCATTTTGCCCCTCCTCCCCACATCCCTTCAGGCCCCAGCCTGTGCTCCCACTTGTCTGAGGCCTGTATGCACGTCTCGGAACAGAGTGAAGTGTGTTCCCCCCAGAGGTCCCCGGGGACTCTAGGCTTAAGCCTTTGTCCCTTTTCAGTTCCCCCAATACAGGAAACCCATCCACTGCTCATGTAGGATGGCTGAGTTGCCCAGCTGGTGCCTCTAGACACCCCGACACAGGGTGCCCAGCTTGCACCCCAGTGGTCTTTGCCGACCTCACTCTGTCTGCTACTCAGACAGAAGGGACCGGGCTGGGCCAAGAGGGATACCACTTACTCACAGAGAAAGCGCTTGGGCCCCAGTGAGAGGGGCCAGGGCCACTGTCAAGACCACCAGGCAGGAAGCTGTGCAGCCCCTCAGCAGGGCCAAGCCAGGCCCTGCTCCTGGCCTCCAGTGGCCAGCTTGCTGCCCGATGCTCCACAGCGTCCTCCTGGTCGGCACGGTCCCATGAAGGCACACTTGGGACAAGCAGTCAGGGGCCTTGTGTCCCATGACTGGCTACCCAGGGGGCAGGGCAGTCATTGGAGTCCTGCCGTGGTGGCCTCAGGCAGCCTCAGGTAGAAGCTCTTGGGCTGCACCTCCCTGTACCCAGGGGAGAGATGTGTGGAGCGTAGAGAACCCCGTCACTGAAACCTCATTCCTTTCCAGGGCCCCGACGGGCTGCCTGTGCCTGGCTGCTGGCATAAGGTACCTTGCAAAAAAGGGTCTCCAGGGCAGGCTGGGTGGAAGTGGGGGTGCAATGAGGGGTCCCAAGGCTGGGTGTCAGTGGCGTCCCACACAGTCACTGAATGAATGGTCAAGTTTCCCATCACCGCCCTATTTTCAACTCTCTTCATGTGGCCCAAGGTCTGTGGTCCTGGGTGATTGTGTTCAGCACACCCTGTTGGTCACCCAGGCCCCCCCAGTGCAAGGCATCAGTGCCCCCCAGTGTCCAACCAACCGCCCCACAAGGAGGGTGTGGGGGGCAGGAGTCAAGTGGTTTGGGGGTGCATCTGCTCCATAGATATATCAAGACAGGTGCCCAGGCTAGGGCGGGAGACTCATGACCCCTCCTCACCTTCAGTCTTTCCCTCTGCTTCCAGTGATCCCCAGGACCCAGTTCACAACCTGTACAGATCCATGTGGACATTTTTAATGTTTGTAAAAACAAAACAGTAATATATTGATTTTTTATGGGCTGTCCCACCTGTGGCCTGTTAACATTTGAGAGCATGCCCAGCCCAGCACAGGAATGACCAGCATATGAGGCTGGCAGGAAAGTGGCCAGGCTGGTCGTCAGGAATCATATACCCGAGGGGCATAGCGGGGCTTGGCTTTCTTGGAAGAAGACGAAGGTGAAAGTGCCTGGCTCAGGTGAGGCTGTGAAGACACCAGGTTGGGCCTTTGGTCACCTGATCAGCAGAGAGACTCCAGCTGCTCCCTGTCCCCTGAAGCTCTGCAGCCACTGGGCCTGACCCTATTCAAAAAGGCCAGGACTTGGACTAACACTGCACATGCTCCCAGCCTCTTGAGCCTCAGCCAGAGTCAGCTTGTCCACTCCTTGGGGTCCCCCTGGGCCCTGGGTTCACCAGGGCAGGACAAGACTCCCACCCAGCATTTGGAGCTGGATGCTGGAAGCTGTAGCAAGCAGCTTGGACAGATCTAGCTGCCGTCCAGTTCAGTAGACCTCAGGAAGCCAGCCTGTGTGAAAACATATGTCCTCTGATCCAAAGAAGAGGTCAAGCACTGTGATCACCATCATGTGGACCCAGCGGAGGGAGCCGCGTGACGCCCAAGTGCTGGAGGACGGTGGGGCACAGGCTGGAGTGGCTGCTACTTTCTGTTTGTCTCCACGCTACCCTAAACAGGGGTATGATGGGACTTAGCTGGCCTGAGGAGATGGGCCTCCAGCTCAGAGTTCGGGTTTCACTGGCCCCAAGTCTCCCACCCAGGAGAACTCTGGTCAGCCTGCCCAAATGGTCCTCCAGTGAGCAGTCAGAGGAAGAGAGCCCCAGGGCTGGTTCTCAGTTGCCTGGCCAGGGGGCCTTTGCGAGAAGCTTCCCTCCTCCAGCCATCTCTCCGGCCAGCTACTTGCCTCTCTTCTCTGTAAAGATGGATATCTCTGTGTGTAATAAACCACCAAGGTGTGTCGGTGTGTCTGTCCTTGCAGAATGCCCCTCAGTGGGGGACCCCTGGGTAAGGTTTGCCAAAAAGCAAAAAATCCAACCCAGTTCCTTTTAAAGATCAAGCTGTGTTTGTTAAATGATTCTTGAATTGAGTAGCATCCCATCTAGCAAAGAGAAAGTTACTCCTAAAAGCTGCACAAAATGAAAGGCTTTTATAAGCAGGAAGAGGCAAGATTAGGGATGAGGGAATTATTTCAGGCTTAGGTAGCCTACATTTGGGGAATGCAAACAGGTCTTTTGGCAGATGATCTCATCCGCTTTCGGGGAATTGGAAAAAATGACCTCATAGGTGCTGTTCAGAAAATTCCATACTCACCAGGTAGGAATCCACCCCAGGAGAGGTTGAAACCTCAGGAGGTTTAAAACCACATTTAGGTTTGGTCTTAAGCCTTTGTGGGCTTAGCACAAGTGCCTCCATCTTGACCCTCTTTTTTAACCGGTTTCAGTGTGTCCATTGATGGGTGGCCAGAGACAAGGGGACTTTCCCCAGGCCCAGGCCACCCTGGAAACCAGAGGAAGTAGTTGAGGTCAGGGCAAAGATAGTGTTTAGAATGAAGATGGACTAGAGGCCTGGGGCTGCCATGTACCACCTGAGCTCTCTGACCAGTTACGTGCATCACTGAGCCTTTGAGGAGTCCACTGACCAGTGAGTACTGTATAATAAATCACCTCAAAATGGGTTGTCCTAAAGCAATGGGCCTCTGTTTCGGGCTTGCAGGGGTTAAAGGGTTAATGGATTCAGTAGGTGGTTGTTGCTCAAGTTCTCCCACACCTAACAGGTGATGCTGACTCTCAGCTGGGACATCAGGTGTCCAGAACACCTACCCAGGCCTCCCCTTAGTCTGGGCTTCCTCAAAGCATGTCGCTGGATTCCAAGGGTGAATGTCCCGGGTGGACCGGATGGAAGTGATGTCAGCTTGTACAGCCAAGCCTTAAAAGTCACATGGTGTCTCTTCCTGCCAGAATTAGAAGTTCACCCCAATTCAAGGAACAGAGTTAGTCTCCTATTTTAAGAAGCAAATGTGGAGTCACAGATCTTGTTGCACCACTCTTAGAAAATTCAGCCTGCCTCCTTTTTTGTAAAGTGGGACAGCAATGCTCATACCAGATTGTGGTCAAGTGAGAACAATTATGTGGAATACTCGAAGAACCTAGAACAGATCCAGTGCCTAGAAGCACCCATGACTCAGTTCCCTCTCTCCTCCTGACACAGACCAAACAAGGGCCATAGTCTTAACAGCATTTCTACACCTCTGGTGTAGAAATCCCAGCTGGTCCTACAATAACCTTGAGGGGGACCCAGGGAATGTGTCCATTTCACAGATGACGACACCAAACACATGCAGGGTGGTATAGACAAGACAGTGTCTCCAGCCTTATCCTCCCCCAAGCACTGAGGCCTAAGGAGAGCCACAGAATGGGTAGTCCCCCCATATGCACATTGCTACGTGACTCCCTTGATAAGCAGGAGAGGCCCAGCCACAATGGCAAAGGAGGAGGAACTCGTCAAGTCTCCACCTGTCTCCCTAAGTTGCTGGTGGCAATGGCAAGCCACACTGTCTGACCAGCCTTGCAGGAGCCTGGGCCTGTGACAGCTGGTGAAGACCACTGGGCTTCCAAGTGTCCTTGGAGCATGAGCACCACATCTCACAAATCATCGGCACCCCACAGCTTGTCATTCACTCCTTCCTCCACCCAGGTACCTGATCAGCCCTGTGAAGGCCAGAAGCTGTGTGGTAGGTGTCTGTGACATGTGAGAAGACTGAAGCTCCAAGGGGAGTGTCTTCTGCCCTGGGATGCAAAGCCAGGAGGTGGTGGCAGACTTGGGACTGGACTTGGCACTGGCCTTCAGATGTGCTCCAATTCATCTTTCTGAAATTGCTTGGCAGGCATGGGGTTTGCTAGGCAGCTCCAACGATGCAAGGTAATTAATGAGCAGATCTTCCAGGGGTAGAAGTCATGTATTCCCTTCCCCCAGGACAAGGCCATTCATGGCTCATCGCTGTCCCCTTCTGGAATCATACCACATAGCCTCATGTCTGCAAACTAAAATCTAGAACTTACTGAGTCCTCCAAGAATTTGTGGCAGAAGCAAAAGACTACGGAAAAGTAAATGACTTTTCTGGAGCACGCTGTCTTCAGCTGAGCCTTGAAGACTGGAGGGTCTCGCTTCTTGCTAAGAAGGGTAGCTCTGCCTCACACCTTCTTTTGAAAGAAAGGGAAGCCTATTTATTGAGCCTCACTCTGTGCCAGGGCTAAACTAATCATAAGAATTCCTATCCACATTTGCAGATGAATGTGAGGCCGGGAACACTGGGCTTACCTAAGTCTCTGTCCTCCTGATTCCTTGGTACTGCTAGAGATGAAAGAGATGTTAATAGTTGTCTCAGTAACTCAGGGGCATTCCTGGCATTCAGCAGACAGGGCCAAGGAGATCAAATATCCAAAACGCATGGGACAGGCTGCCCAGGGATGACTCACCTCACCAAGAACACCAGTGCTGCCTGCTTTGAGAAACTATGCCCTGGATTCAGATCTCGGCTCAGGCACATCTCCCTCTTCCCTTACATTCTTGGCCTCCAGTGGCACCCCAAAGGCAAGACATGAGATGACAGACAGAGGAATGCTTATCAAAAGGTCAGGGCCAGGAAGGAGTGAGATTTTCTAAGCAGGAAAATAGGGAGGATTCCTGGTGGTGTCCTGCCCCCTGTTGTAGATACTCTTGGCCCAGGAAATGGCCCGACTGGTCTGTCTTCCAATTGTGTGGCCTGACCCTGCGGCTCCCCTGAGCCGGTAAGATGTGGGTTGGGCCAGGCTGCAGTCTCCTCACTCCCTACTCTGAGACAGGAAAAACCTGAGTCAATTTGACTTATCTGAGCTGCCCTGGGCCTATAACAAGACAGATCTGTGTTTGGATTGCAAGATAGGGCCAAAAATAGGCCCCAAATGGGACAACCAGCATGCACACAGTCCACTAAAAGCTAAAACCACAGGACATGGAGGCACCTATGGGTTTCTCCAGCAAATAAGAACAGATCCATTGAAATACCCAGTGACCCCTTGGTCCCACTCATCTGTCATATACAGGGGTGTGGGAGGAATCCCAGAAAAGTACAGGCCACAAGCAACCTCTCTTAGTTTGGGAAAATTTTTTTCAAGAATCAGACGTAAGGTTCAATTCAACTCTACAATTAAAAGAAGAAACTCCGTTCAGTTTGGGAATTTGAAAAAGTTCTGGAGGGGATAGTTGTATAACGGGAATGCACTTATCATCCCTGAATTGTACACTTAAAATGGTTAAGATGGGAAGTTTCATGTTATGTTGATGTTACCGCAATTTTCTTTAAAGTTCTTTAATACATGTCTTGAGCATTTTACAGTTTTGGGGGGCGAAAATGAAGAAATCAAGCAAAGAGGAAGCAAAGTTGAGTCTGGGAGGGCGAAGAGGTAGACAGGAGAGCCAAGTAGGGGCCTCCCCTTTCCCTGTTCACCCAGGATACCCCTGCTCCCTCAGACTGCAGCCCCAGGTTCTGGTTCTAGGGTTCATGGAGGCAGAAAATCCCAGTGTCCCACACCAAGAGAGCCTATTTCTGCTAGCCCACCTTCCCAGCCCCTTGGGGGAATTTTCCCTCTCACTCCTCTGGTCAGGCAGAGCAGAGCTGGACTTCAGCCTCTGTTGCACATTTGCTGTGTTTCTGAGAGCACAGTGCTTTCTCTTTCTGGGCTCCAGGCTCAGGAGGCCTCCCAACTCTTTGCTTAAAGACACCTCCTTGGTCAGCCCTAGCAGAGGCCCTCTGCCCTTCCTGCTGATCCTTCCTGCTGCTCAAATACCGGGTCCTGCTCGAGTGCTTCACCTATCCTCAGCCTCCAGTCGTGTACCAGACTGGGTGCCCGAAACTCATTCCCAGTTATCACTTACATGCCAGTTATCACAGGGCATGCCATTTTATCCACGATGAAGGCAACTCAGAGATTGAACCCGAGGCTCCCCGGGACGAGAACTGTCGGAACCCAAAGTCCTGCTTGGGTGCTGGACGCACTGGCAGGGTTATCCGGGGACACTTCCCCCGAAAAGGATCCACAGGAAACAGGGAGAGGCTTGAGGTGCATCCCGGGAGCAGGGCCAGGGCAGCGTTAGGCGAGGCAAGCACAAACCCGACTCCCGGGCGGCGGTTCCCAAGGACGCACGCAGTGGTGGGGAACCTGTCAGACCATTCTGGTCCGCTGTTGAATGAAATCCCAAAAATGAAATGAACCACTGGGAGGCGGGACCAGCGGTGCGATCTGCGGGGGGCGGAGCCTAGGCGTCCCGGGGTGGGGCCTTGGAGGGGCGGGACTGGTGGGGCGGGGCCTGGGAGGCCGAGCCAGCGCGGGAGACCTCTCGGCGCCGAGTCCCCCTCGCGACTGCCAGACACCATGGCCGCGGATCGGCGCTGCAAGGCCGAGACTCTGGCCCTGAGGCAGCGGCTGCTCAGGTACCGAGAAGGTAGCGGTGCGGCGCGCCCACGCACGGTCAACGCGGAGCCCGCAGACTCCAGCCCCCACCCGACCTCCCCGGCCCCAGCTCCTCTGTCGCCCCCGCGCTGACCCGGCGGAGCACTAGTCCGCCCGGCGGCCTCCCCCGCCGCGTCAGGCTGCCAGACTGCTCTCGAGCTGCTCCCACCGCAGCTGCTCCCGGGCTCTTGGTAGCCTTTGCCCCTTGCCCAGTGGCGACCCGCCAGCAAGACCTGAACTTGGCCCGAGAGTGACCCTGGAAGAAACCGAAAGTTCAGTTCAGGGTGGGTTTGGGGATCGTTTCACAGGCAACCGTAGAGAGAGTCCACACTTGACCAGTGAAGAGGGCTTTCCGTATGACAAGGGTCGCGTGAGGCAGCAGCTGGCTGGAGCATGGGGCTGGCACCTAGCAGCAGGGCCACCTGGCTGGCAAGGGCCGTTTAGGGCTGAAAGTCCCCAGCTAATGGGGATCCCTCGCTCACACCCATCCCAGTAAAGAAACACTGCCTTAGGGAGCCCCCCTAAGCAAGTGGGTCTGGCTTGGTCACCCTGCCCGCCCCGTCCAAGGGACCATTGTGGCCACTTGTGGAAATTAGGCTACAGAGACTTAAAATGACAGGTTTTAGCAGTTTTCTTGCTCCATCCTTTTCCTCCTCTCCAGTCGCCTGTGGAATGGGAGGGCAAGGCAGGGAAGCACCATCTTGTTCTTCAAGTTTTTGTCCTTTCGAGAAACTGGGAAGGGGTGGGGGAGGTCTTCTCCCTTCAGGTCTTCAGTTGTGGCTGTCTGCTCCTTGCCTGTCCCCACAGCTCTTCCTGCAGACTCTTTTTTCCTGAGGATCCTATTAAGATTGTCCGGGGTCAAGGGCAGTACATGTATGACGAACAGGGGACAGAATACATCGATTGCATCAACAATGTGGCTCACGGTCAGTATCATGTCCTGGTCTGGTGGGGCAGGAAAAGAGCCCCGAGGCTGTGAACCTCGCCCAATGGTGATCCTTAGGTTGCAGAGTTGTGCAAATAACCCGGGTGGGGCTGAGCCAGCATCTGTGAGCAGAAGAGGCCCAGTCTTTCAGGTGTAGCATTAGATGTTTCCAAGTGGTAACTATGCTAAATTGGGCAGGAGTCAAAAAATTGGGCAGAAGTCAGAAATCTGGGGTCCAGTTCCCAGCCAGGACCAGCAACAGAGCAGGACCCTAGGCAAATGCTAGGGGTCACGGCAAGACTTCAGCCCCAGGGCCGTCTCACATGCCAGACAAAGAAACTAAAGCAGGAATTCAGTTATCCAGTTGGGACCCACCAGATCTGAAGAAAAGGGATTTCATGACTAAGCAGGCAACGGAGGTTAAAAGCAGAAACTGTAATCCCAGACTGGCTAAGTTCATATCCCTGCCCCCATCCCCCAATGCCCTACCTTAGGGACTTTGATCCTGGGCAAGTTACTTAGTTCTCTGTACATCTGCAAAATAGATATAATACAAGGTATTTTGGAGGATTGAGTGAGTTAATTTGTGTATCTGGCTTTGAATGTGCTTGGCATACAGTGACTTAATAAATGTTCGCTATTGTCATCACACCCAGCCATGGGGTTATCATCATTCCCAGGCATTGGCTGGCCAATGCGATTAACATTACCTCTGGCATCCTTGAGTAGTAAAGTCAAACCCATCAACAAGCACAATGTACCCCAAATCCCATGCCATCCCAGGCCCCCTCCCCAACGCTATTTCTGTCAAGGGGGAGGCCTCAAGAAGCTGCCTTTTAAAAATGGGCTTTCTAACTAGGAGTTCTACCAGAGAGCTTTTGCCTTCTGCCAACTCAGGAACTCTTTTTTAGATCTCTCTTTCTAGAACTAGCATCTCTTTTCCTCACCCCCATCTTCAGATTCCCTTTCCTCTCCACTTCTCCCTCCAGGTTCACAGATGGGACTAGGGGGAGGCAGGGTGGGACTGGCTGAACAGAGCTGACTGGTAATGGAGGTGGGCCTCTTCCAGTTGGGCACTGCCACCCTCTCGTGGTCCAAGCAGCACATAATCAGAACCAGGAGCTCAACACAAACAGCCGATACCTGCATGACAACATTGTGGATTATGCACAGAGGCTGTCCGAGACCCTGCCGGAGAAGCTCTGTGTGTTTTATTTCCTCAATTCTGGGTAAGTGGACTGCGGCCAGCCCCATGGCAAGAAGGGGAGACGAAGATGTGTGTGTGGTATAATGTAGCCAACTGAGTGTTTACTCTAAAAAGGCAGCCCTTGCTGGGCTAGGTGCCTGTGCTAACTTGCTTGCTGTAGACCCCAGGGCTTATTCTGTCAGATCCAGTTCCCTGGTCTCTTAGTAAGGAATACCTTTAACTCCCCACCAACTTTGGGGCTTACTGAGACAGCCTGTTGCTTTATTTCTGCTTTATGTATACACAGGCGCCTGGCTGGGGGCTACAGCCAAAATCCCTATCCTTAGCTAATTGAGTAAAAAACAGAAACATGAGGTGATTTTTCAAAGAAACAAGATTACAAAGAGGGGTCATTGTCTGGCAGGGATGGGGCACATATAGGGTCTAATGAAGCACAGAAGCAGGAGGGGGGTCTAGCATGCTCTGTGAGGGTCAGGGAGGGCTTCCTTGAAAACATGGTATTAGACCAAGAGCTCTCAAGGAGATAACTAAATTAGGAGGAAGGAAGAATACTGTCCTCTCCATCAAAAGTGTTATTGTTAAGGTCGGTCGCCACACAAAACAGCCTGTGCAAAGGTCTTGTGGCATGGCACTCCGGCACATGTGAGGAACCAAAAGAAGACAGTGAAGCTAGGGAGAAGGGTGCAAACTCACACTGGAGCAGTGTCCATCACCCAGAATCTTATCCACCAAGTGAAGAATCTGTTTTTACCACAAGAGCATTAGGAGACCATCTGAAGGTTTTAATCAGGCAGGGCAGGAATGCACACCCTTAGGTGCCAGTTCAGCCAGGTGACAGGTAGTGGTAGCTCATGTTAGGAGTGGGAGTGGAGACAGAAATGGCAATGTGCTTGGTTCTCAGAACCCAGAGAGAACACTCCAACAAATCATAAGTCATGGCATTGGGACTGTAGTAACAGTGATTATCCCGATCATTATCCTTCACATTCATCAGTCCCCCAATAACTTCTAGGCAGTAGAATTTACTTTCTTCATTTTACAAATAAGGAAATAACAGTTCAAGGATGGGAACTAGCTGGTCCAGGTCATCCTTACAGGAGATGGCAAAGGAGGGCTAGAACCTCTCTGGGAAGAGCAGCAAGCAAGGTCCAGGAGTCAGAGCTTCCTTGGCAGTGGAGGAAGGGACATTTGCTGCCTTATACCACCATGTTTACTCTGAGTCTGGTGACATCCGTGTTGCCAAAGCCAAGGGTCTCTTTGCGGCCCTTGTCTTCCTCTGTGTCTCTGCAGTATTGACAGTTTTCACACTCTCAGGAAATGCTTTCTGGTCTTAGCTGCTGAGGCCTGTGCACTCTGGTTAGAAAGAAGGGAAGAAGGGAGAGAGGAAGGAAGGAAGGAATGACAGATGCTGAGAAGAAGGAAGGACGGATGCCTTCCGAGGCCTTCTGACTTTGGCCTCATGTGTCTCCCGCCTTCCTCTCCTGTGTTGTCCTGGCCTCTGTCGGTTCCTCCCTTGTCCTGTCAGCTCCTCAACATGCCGAGCTCTTAGCCCTCACAGAGCCTTTGGACACAAGCCTCACTCTACCTGGAAACTGCCCCTCAGGGTTCAGGGTAGGTGTTACCTCCTCACAGCGTCCTTACCTGACCCCTGTGTTAGTCTGTTTGGGCTGCCTTGCAAATCCCTCATACTGAGGGGCCAAACAGAAATGTATCTCCTCATAGTTTGGGAGTCTGGACAGGGAAGGTGTCCGCAGGTTTGGTTTCTTTGAGGGCTCTCTTTCCTTGGTTTACAGGTGGCCATCTTCTTACTGTGTCTTCACACAATCTTTCCTCCATGTGTGTACACCTCTGGTGTCTCTCTCTGTGTCCAAATCTCCCCTTGTTATCAAGACATCAATATGATTGGATTAGGGCCCATTTTAATTTCATCATCTCTTTAAAGGCTCAGTCTCCAAATACAGTCCCATTCTGAGGTACTGGAGAGTTGGAGCTTCAACATATGAATTTGAGGAGCCACACTTCAGCCTATGACACCCCATTACCCACAGTAGAACTTGTATGGGCCTCTCTTGGCACCCTGTTTCCATTATCCTAGTGATCATTCTTTGCTTTCTTTTTTGGCTTTCATGGCAAGTGCTAGAGAGTCAGGGCCTGTCTGTTTTACTCACTACACTTGCCCCAGCCCCTAGTGCAGAGGATGCATTTGATAAATACTTACTGCATGGATATGAATGACTAATCAGTAGTCTCCAGAGAACATTCTTGCTGCAGGACAGGCTCCTTCTTCCTTTTGGGTTTCTCTTTGGGAAGCGGGTAGCCAAGGAGAGGAGTCCCCTGGGTGGCCATCCCAGCAGTGTCCACCTTCTCTGTTATAGATCGGAAGCCAACGACCTGGCCCTGAGGCTGGCCCGCCAGTACACAGGACACTGGGATGTGGTGGTGTTAGACCAGTAAGTGTCCCTCACCGACTTAGCTACTCCAGAAGCCTGGGCCCACCGCGTGTTGTGGATCAGTGACGCTCTGACTTTGGATGCACTGGACAGAAGGATGGAGGGGCCTGGACTGCTAAGGGAAGCATGAGGCAGTGGACTGGCCACTGAGGCACCCCACACAGACCAGGGGTCCCTTTGCCCTGGGCCTGCCTTCTGGGAGGGCAGCATATGGAGAACAGAAATGCTTTGTAAGGGAGTGAGAGTTGGTCCCACAACATTTTTTAATATTAAAACTCTTCCATCTGTATCTCCCACATATTGAGCATCTGCTCTGCATAAGACCCAGGCCCAGGAGCTAGAACATATGCCAAGTATGATTCAGAGAGCCTGGGTCAAAGGGGTCGACTGTACAGTGGTCGTGGCAACTAGTCTCTGGTGACAAGCATAGAGTAGTCTACACAGATGTCGACATGAGTCGACATAATGTTAATAATAAACCAATGTTACTTCAATTTAAAAAATTCATTACAGGGCCTCCCTGGTGGCACAAGGGGTTAAGTCTCAGCACTATGAAGCTATCTGCAGCCACTATCCAGCCAGGGAGCTAATCCACATGGCGCAGCAGACTCTCCTGTCTTGCCCACTGCTCCCCACTCTGTCGCTCATGAATCCTCCCACCCCTTACACCTCTGGTCTATACCCCAGCTCTTGTATGCATAAATAAATAAATCTTTTTAAAAATTTCATTACAACCCTGAAGGAGAGAGGCAAGAACTGACCCAGAAAGAGTAAATGACTAGTCGCCATTACATAGCTAGTGCACAGCCTTGCAGGAAGCCTTGCTGACTCTAAGGCCCATGTGAGTCCCAGCCCTAGATTTGGGAGCTCCCAGATTTGAACCCCCCAGACTTGGGAGCTATGTCAGAAAGCTGGTCTTCCCTGTGTGCCTCCTCAGATGGGGAGGCTGTCGTCTGGGCCAGGCAAGGAACATGCAGCCCATGGCCTGAACCCGCCCCCTCTCTGCTCCCCAGGGCTTATCACGGTCACCTGAGCTCCCTGATTGACATCAGTCCCTACAAGTTCCAGGACCTGGATGGCCAGAAGGAGTGGGTCCACGTGGTATGCACTGCCCAAGTGAGCAGCAGGTCGGTGCCCGCCCCCCAGCCCATATGACGAGGTGCTGTCGCTCCCTGCAGGCACCTCTCCCAGACACCTACCGGGGTCCCTACCGGGAGGACCACCCCAATCCAGCTAATGCCTATGCCAACGAGGTGAAACGCGTGGTCAGCAGTGTGCAGGAGAAGGGCAGGAAGGTAACCACATCCGCACGTGTCCAGTCCAGCAAACAGTGACTATCACTTCCTCTGTTGCCACCCAGCGCTCATGCTAGGCAGCACTCTCCTCCTTGGGAAGCCAGTGAGGGGCTATGTCCTGAATATGAATATGGCAGGGATCCTGGGCCCAGACTGCACAGGTGTGGCTGTGAAGGAGGGGCAGTGAGGAGGTGCTGCCTGATTTCAATCATAGGAGAGTGGGAGTTAGCCACTGCAGGTGGGGTGAGGTGGGGAGTGCAAGAAGGAGGACATACCACACGGGCGTGGCCCACATCGATGTGAGGAGCCGCTGCCTGTGGGCCAGGCGGCTTTGCGGGAGATGAACCTCTGAGAACAGCTGCTGTTGTGCTGAGACCCCTCTGACCACAGGAGCCTCTGAAGGGTTTTCAGAGGGACGATAGAAAGACCAGGGGGTGCCTCAAATAGGGTCAGTCTGAGGGCAGGCGACATGAGGTCAGACCCAGAGCATGTAGAAAAGGTAGGGACAGCACACAGGTGTCATGTGTGCCCTGGGGGAGCGGCAGCCATGGTGACAGTAGAGGGAAGGGAGTGAGCTCTTGGTGTGAGGCCCCCCAGAAGGCCTCCCTGAAGGACTGACAGCTGGGATATCGCAGACATGTAGCTACCATGGCTGGCCAGGTCAGTCAAGTCAGATGAGGGCCTCCTGGCCTATGTTTTTCTGCAGCACTTACCAACCTTACACAAGAGTACTCTGATGGCATCACCCTTGCCTTGTACCAGCAGTGAACTCAACTTGAAAGTCACAGCCATAAACAAAAAGGATCCTTGAAGAGTCTTAGCGGGATAGTGACCAGCTGTTTGGGTGGAGGCGTCAGCTTGGCAGGCAGTGGAGCATGGGCTGAGGGGCTAGATGACCTCTGCGGTGGCCGAGGCCAAAGGTGGAAGCAGCAGTGTCGGGTGGAGGGGAGGGGGTACAGAGATGTTACAGAGCAGGGTCCGATGCCGTGCTGACTGATGGGTGCTGGGGCCAGATTTCTGTTCTAGACAGAAGAGACAGGGATGGTGCGGGTCAGCAGATGATGGGACAGGGAAGGAACAGATTTATGGGGGAGAAATCAGCGGGCCCATCTGGGTCCTGCTAAGTACAAGGGCTCTGGAGGGATCCAGGTGGTGAGATCTGGTTTGAGGCCTGAAAGAAAACTGAGTCACAGACAGATGCGATGTGAGCCAGAAGAGGGGCCGCAGCTATGGCAGTGACTCACCCTGCTCGGCACCAGTTCTGAGGCAGCACTGGCAGAACACTTGCCACTCAGCACCCCTACCATGGTGTTCCCAACATCCCATCTGTCCCGTCTCGTCCACAGATTGCCGCCTTCTTCGCCGAGTCTCTGCCCAGTGTGGGCGGGCAGATCATTCCCCCTGCAGGCTACTTCCCAGAAGTGGCAAAGTGAGTAGGTTGGAGGGGCTGCCCTGGGGAAAGCAGGACTGAAATGGGACTTCCCAACCTATGTTCCAAATTCCAACCTCAGCCTAACCTGTTTGCCCCTGAATAGTGGCACCACCTTCCATTGGCAGAGTGAGGATTCAGTCCAAGACTCCAGGGCTGATCCCCTCACTGCCATTCCTGGTCAGCTGTCTGTCCTCTGCACAGGCACATCCACAGGGCTGGAGGGCTCTTCGTTGCAGACGAGATTCAAGTGGGCTTCGGCCGAGTGGGCAAGCACTTCTGGGCCTTCCAGCTGCAGGGGAAAGACTTTGTCCCAGACATTGTCACCATGGGCAAGTCCATTGGCAACGGCCACCCTGTCGCCTGCGTGGCCACAACCCAAGCTGTGGCGAGGGTGTTTGAAGCCACTGGCGTCGAGTACTTCAACACGGTGAGTGAAGCCTCCAAAGCTGGGAGCACTGAGCCCCCACACAGACTTCTAAGATGCTGTCCAGGGTGGGGTGCAGCAGGTCAAAGGAAAAATCACAAAGCCTCTTCCAAAATTAGCACTAATCCAAAAGCTACTTCAAGAAAGCTACTATGTAGAAAGTACACAAACTTCCTCTTCTCCCTCCCAGCAGAAACTGCTTACTGTGCTGGGTGCTGAAGCCAAATTGCTAGAGAAGGGCATGGCTCCCTGTCCTGGGCACAGGGCTGAGGGCTTCCCTAAGTGAGGACCCCTGTGTTGGCATGTTGGATTGGTGGGTGAGGGGAACAATGTGGTCAGTGGGAGCATCTTTGTAAAGAGCTGAGAGTCTGGACTGCTCCTGAGTGCAGTGAGGAACCGTGGAAGGGCTTTAATCTGGAGTGCCAAGACCTGAAACACACTTGGGAAGGACCTCCAGCAATTAGTGTGGAGAAAGAAATGGAGGGGAGACTTCCAGGCAGGAGATGGGGAGGTCCAAATCTGGGGGTGGGGCAGAATAGGAACGAACATAGTTGTTGCGCAGCATTCACTGTAACTTCCCCAAAAGGAGCCAGCTTGAACTGGGGACTGGAATGTGTCAGGATTTGCAGGGTGGTGAATATTTGGCAGAGAAGGTAATTAGGGGTGAAGGCTGTGCTTCAGCAACCTGTCACCCTAGGCCCAGGAGACAGGGTGGAGACCCTGGACAGGTTCACCTTCAGGGAAGGCAGCCTCATAGACACAGCCACAGGAGAGGGCTGAGCCAGGTTAGTGTGTTCACAGCTGAACACAGGAGACACCAGGCTGGAGGCAAAGGAGGGGTGCAGGACACACTGTGGAGGCTGAGTCCTGGGAGCCAGGTCTAGAAGATAAGGAGGAATTAGCTCTGTGAGGAGGATGGAGTGTGTTGTATTAGTGTTGTATTAGGTGAAAGACATACAGCCTGGTGGAGCAGAATACTGATTTTTTGTGTTTTTTTTTGAGATTTATTTATTTATGCATGCAAGCTGGGGTACAGGCCAGAGGCATGGAGCAGCAAGAGGGTTCACCAGAGACAGAGTGGGGAGCAGAACAGGCAGATCGACGGAAATATACTGCTGAGGGGAGCAGCAGATGAGGCAGGAGAGGTCTGCCGTGCCATGTGGGAATCTCCCTGGCCAGGCGTCGAACTTGCGTCAAACTCGCGTCGCCGCTGCTGACAGCTCCACAGCGCAGCGCTTAACCACTGCGCCACCAGGATGCTGATTCTTGTTGCTTTGTCACACTTAAAGTGCACATGTCACAGGGCAGGGAGAGGGGCACCCCCGAAACCCCAGACTTGCCCTGTTCTAAATGGGTTCTGCCATCGGCCGCATCAATAGAAAACATATAGGACCGTTTGTGGAAAGAAACCTTAATACAACTAGAAAGGACAGGGAAGACAAAGAATATCTGAGTATCTGAGTCAAGCTCCCAATGTTACCCAACTCCTCGTGGGTAAAAGTCCACACAAACAGGATTGGCCCAAAGCAAGTCTCGAAAGCCTGCCACAAGTCTAGAACAGTTTTTGGCAGGGACCCACACATAAGGGTCAGAAACAGCCAGACAATTCTGGGAGGAACCAAAATACCTTTCGGCAGGGACCCATACAAAAGGGTCAGAAATAGTCAGACAATTCTGAGAGGAACAGAACAAAATCAAAACCAAAATCAACATAGCCATCATTAACTTCCCCACACGTCTCTCACCCATATCTATTTTAGTCAGTCCAGGCCAGTGCAGCTTCTTTACAAGTCTTTCTGCTCCTTGAGCCTCTTCTGGCTCTCCATCCTTCTACCTTCTCCTCCTGTCTTCTGTGTTCTGTTTTGTGTCTCCTCTGTGTGTTTCCTCTGTGTCTCTTCTCAAGCTTATATCCTGCTCAGTTCCACCCTACCTTGGGTGGGACAGGGAACCTAGGACACACCCTTTTTCTTGGGGACCACCCCGTTACACACATAGTTAGAATGGATCATCCTTGGTTCAGGAGAGACTCCTCCTCTGTCCCGCAAAGCCCTCATTGCTTTCACCAGTATTTTAAGGATCTAAGAAGCCATCATCCCAAATAAAAGTTAAGACCTTGACAATAACCTATCCATATGGCTGTCCTCCCAACCCAAGTAACCATCACT
This sequence comes from Scalopus aquaticus, assembly GCA_004024925.1. Classification (NCBI taxonomy): domain Eukaryota; kingdom Metazoa; phylum Chordata; class Mammalia; order Eulipotyphla; family Talpidae; genus Scalopus; species Scalopus aquaticus. The sequence continues at coordinate 6,887 of PVIJ01008435.1, read as the reverse complement.
CTGACTCCCATGTTCATTAATTATTCTAGCTGTACGTTACAACCCCAAGACTGACTTCTTTATAACTGGAAGTTTGTGCCTTTTGATCACCTTCACTCATTTTGGCTCCACCTCTGTCCTGCCACATCCAATCTCTGGCAACCACCAGAGGGTTCTCCATATTTAAAGAGTCCAGGTTTTGTTTGTTTTAGATTCTACAGATAAGTGAGATCATATAGGATTTGTCTTTCTCTGTCTGAGTTACTTCACTTAGCATAAGGCCCTCAAGATATTTAGGCATGTTGTCACAAATGACGACATTCCCTTCTTTTTATGGCTGAATAATATTCCATTGTGCATGTGTGTACATGTATACACATTTTCTTTATTCATTCACTGGGGTGAATGAATAGTTAGGTTGTTTCACACTTAGGTTGTTTCCCTGTCTTGGCTGCTGTAAATAATGCTGCAGTGAACATGGGAGTGCATATACATATTTTTGATTTAGTGTTTTCATTTCCTTTGGAAAAATAGTCAAAAGTAGAATTGCTGGATCATATGGTAGTTCTGTTTTTTAAGTTTTGACATGTGCTGTGCTGTTTTCCATGGTGGCTGCATCAATTTGCATTCCTACCAACAAGGCATGAGGGTTCCCTTTGTCCTACACCCTTATTTCTCGTTTTGAAGATAGCCGATCTCAGGGCTGTGAGGTGATCTCGTTGTGGTTTTTATTTGTACTTCCCCAATGATTAGTGTTGAGCACCTTTCATGTGCCTATTGGGCATCCATACATCTTTAGAAAAATATCTGTTCAGATCCTTTGCCCATCTTTTAATCATATGGTCTGGGTTTGTTTTTTATTATTGTTGTTGAGTTGTAGGAATTCTTTAAATATTTTGGATATTGAATCCTAATCAGACACATGATTTGAAAATATATTCTCCCACTTGGTTGATTCTTTTTTATTTTGCTGGTGTTTTCCTTTGCTGTGCAGGAGCTTTTTAGTTTGGTATATCCCTCCTTGTTCATTTTTGCTTTTGTTGTCTTTGCTTTTCATATCAAATCAAAGAAAATTTTTGCCAAGTTGATATCAAGGAGCTTATCACCTATGTTTTCTTCTAGTAATTTTATGGTTTCAAGTCTTACATTCAGATCCATTTTGAGTTAATATTTTTGTATAGTGTAAGATAGTGGTTCAGTTTTATTCTTTTGCATGTGACTGTCCAGTTTTCTGAGAATTGCATCTTTTATCACATGAAATAAGATTTTCCATTCTATTTTTCTTATTCTTAAAGATCGATTTATTCACGTATACAAGAACTGGAGTGTAGGCCAGAGGTGTGGGGGGTGGGGAGATGAGAGGATTCACCAGAGCCAGATTGGGGAGCAGAACAGGCAGATCCACTGAAATACACTGCTGAGGGGAGCAGCGGGCGAGGCAGGAGAGGTCTGCTGCACCATGTGGGAAGCTCCCTGGCCAGGAATCAAACTCATGCTGCAGTGGCTGCAGATAGCTTCATAGTGCTGAGACTTAAATAAACCCTTTGTGCCACCAGGGAGGTCCCTGACTTTAGATAATTTAAATGTAACTAACATCTGGCCCTCTCTGGTGGCGTAAGAGTTAAGTCTCAGCCAATGGCTCATGGGCCCACATTGGTGTTCTGAGTTAAATCCCCAGCCAGGGAGCTGGGGACCCACATGGCACAGCAGACCTCTCCTGTCTCATCTGCTGCTCCCGTCAGCAGTGTATTTCAGTAGATCTGCCTATTCTGCGCCCTACTCTGTCTCTGGTGAATCCTCTCACACACATACACACCCGCCACCCCACCCCAGCCCACACCTCTGGCTGGCCTAGCCCATTCTTCTAAGCAAAATAAAATCTTTAACAATAAATAAATAAATGTAACTTGTGGGACTAGTGTTCAAGGCTCCTTTCAAGTTAGACAAGAGCAGGACACTTGATCGTCCTGGAGCAATCGGTCTACATCCTGAGGGAGGGGCCTGTTGACTGATATGCTTTGCGCCCCAGGGACTGATCGGTGGAATGCCTGGTTAATGAGATTAGAGCCATGGGTGGCAATCAAGACTGAAGCCCTAAATCCAGTGTTCAGTTTGACCCACCCTTTTCTCTGTCAATGAAAAGGCCAGGATCTTGCTCCCGAGCAGCATCCTACAGCCTACCCTGCGACTCCTGTTTCTTTTCTTTATCACTTTATCACCACGGTGTGGCTGATGCAACAGGTGGCACCCGGACAGGGACACCGCAACAGTAACTAACATCTTAATTTATAATTTCAGTTTCTCATAATCTTCTGTCTCTTTTAGTTCTGCCTGTCTTAAGTATCTGTATTACAAATACTTCACCCCAATTATTTTTTCAATACAAGTTTTCACATTGCAAACTTTCTAAGAACTTGTGTGCCTACAGATACTTTTATTACCCGCTCATATTTAAATATTTTAACTTAATATAAAATCTATGTCCTAGTTATATCCTTCAATAACTTTAAAAGTATATTCCATTGTTGCTTTGCGCACAGTGTTGCTATTGAAAAAATTGAAGTCACTGATTGTGTTTTAGTTATGATATACATACGCCATAAAATTTACTCTTTCAAAATACCAATTCAGTGGATTCAAATTCAGTTCAATTCAGTCATTTTTAGTATACTCAACCAAGTTGTATAACCATCACCACTGTCATAATTCTAGAACACTTGCAGCACCAAAAAGCAAGCCCTTTACCCGCAAGCAGATCCCTGCTGACCTCTCTGCAAGCCCTGGTGTTACAGGGCAGGAGAGGGACACCCCCGAAACCCCAGACCTGCCCTGTTCTAAATGGGTTCTGCCATCGGCCGCATCAATAGAAAACATATAGGACCGTTAGTGGAAAGAAACCTTAATACAACTAGGAAAGACAGAGAAGACAAAGAATATAGTATCTGAGTCAAGCACCCAATGTTACCCAACTCCTCGTGGGTAAAAGTCCACACAAACAGGATTGGCCCAAAGCAAGTCTCGAAAGCCTGCCACAAGTCTAGAACAGTTTTTGGCAGGGACCCACACATAAGGGTCAGAAACAGCCAGACAATTCTGGGAGGAACCAAAATACCTTTCGGTAGGGTCCCATACAAAAGGGTCAGAAATAGACAATTCTGAGAGGAACAGAACAAAATCAAAACCAAAATCAACACAGCCATCATTAACTTCCCCATGGGTCTCTCACCCACATCTCTTTCAATCAGTCCAGGCCAGTGCAGCTTCTTTACAAGTCTCTCTGCTCCTTGGGCCTCTTCTGGCTCTCTATCCTTCTTCTGTCTCCTCCTGTCTTCTGTCTGCGTGTTCTGTCTCCTCTGTATGTGTCCTCTGTGTGTGTCCTGTCTCTCTTTAGCTTCTTATATCCTGCTCAGTTCCACCCTACCTTGGGTGGGACAGGGAACCTGGGACACACCCTTTTTCCTGGGGACCACCCTGTTACACTGGCATTTGTTAACTTTCTGTCTCCACAGATTTGCCTATTCTTGACATTTCGTATATCTGGAATCCCTCAGGACATGACCTTTTGTATCCAGCTTCTATCATTTAGAGTAATATTTTCAAGGTTCATTCATGCATGAAGCAGTACTTAATTTCTTTTTATGGATAATATTTTACCTATGAATAGTCCTGTTTTATTTATCCATTCTTCAGTGAATGAAAATTTGGGTTGTTTCCACATCTTGGCTATTACAAATAATGCTGCAGTGAACATTTGTGTACATGGCTGTGTGTGTGTATGTATGTTTTTATAATGAGATTTTCAGTTCTATTGAGAATACACCTATTAGTGGAATTGCAGAGGTATATGGCAACTCTTTTTGACCTTTTGAAGAATGACAGACTGTTTCCAAACAACCATTTCCAAGCCCAATCTATGTCCACCAGCAATGTATAAGGGTTCCAGTTTCTCCATATTCTCTCCAGTACCTGTTTTTTCCTGTCCACATAGCCATCCTAGTTAGTGTGAAGTGGCATCTCATTTTAATTAGCACTCCCCTAATGGCTAATGATTGATGTTAAGCTTCTTTTCATGTGCTGTTGATCATTGGGCTCTGTTCTTTGGAGAAATGTCCATTCAAATCATTTGCCTGTTTTCTTAATTGGATTATATTTTTGTTGTGAAATTGTAAGGATTCTTTATGTCCTAGATACCTTATCCTTATCAAACATGTAATTTGTAAATATTTTCCTCCACTATCAGGGTTGTGTTTTACTTTCTCTGTGATGACCTTTGAGGTTTGTTTTCTCTTACCACTATCTCTTATATCCCTTTGAGCGTTTTTCTCTCCCCCTCCTTCACTTCTTTATGGCCACTTTTGTTTTTTAAGATTTATTTATTTATGCATACAAGAGCCAGGGTGTAGGTGAGAGGTGTGGGGGGTGAGAGGATTCACCAGAGACAGAGTAGGGAGCAGAACAGGCAGATCGACTGAAGTACACTGTGAGGGGAGCAGCGGGCAAGGCAGTAAAAGTCCGCTGTGCCATGTGAGAATCTCCCTGGCCAGGGATCGAATTCCTCGTGCTGCAGTAGCTGCTGATAGCTTCATAGTGCTGAGACTTAACCTCTTGCCCTCATGGTGGCCCATGGCCACTTGTTTTTTTTTAAGTGTTTTACTTTGCCAAATTGTCCGCTATGTAAATGTCCAATACTTGTCTTTGTCATTCTGACTTGCCTAATTATACATAATTCCTTTGAACTCCCTCCATTTTGCTGTAAATGACTGCATTTCATCATTCCTTGTGCCTGAATTGTGTGGATATTCCATTGTGTGGATATTTCTTGAACCAGTCCTCTGTCGATGGGCGCTTAGGTTGCCTCCGTGCCCTAGCTGGTGTAAATAGTGCTGCAGTAAACACTAGAGCATGTAGTTTTTGAGTGGACAGTTTCAGTCTTTGGATAGATGCCCAAGAGTGGGATTGCTGAGTTATACACCATTTTTGGTTGGTTTGTTTTTTTTTTAATATATATATTTTTTATTATTATTTATATCTTTCATGTTATTGTGTATTCCCCATAGGTTACCCACCACCGATACACCCGTAAACCATCACCATAGTCCCTTGTGCTCTTTTCTCCGCTGTTTTGAGCCCTTATGCTCCTCCTCCCTTGCTGAATGTCTCTCTCTTATTTGGGTCCCCTATATTCCTGCTATAAGAGAAACCATTCGATATTTTTCTCTTTCTTTCTGGCTTATTTCGCTGAGCATGATTCCTTCTAGCTCCATCCATGTTGCTGCAAATTTTTCTTTTTTTTATCCAGATCGATTTTCAAAATGGTTACACCAGTTTACATTCCTACCTACAGTATAGTGGGATTCCTCTTTCTCCACATCCTCTCCAGCACCTCTTGTTTGTTTTTTTTAGTATGTGCCGTTCTCACTGGTATGAGATGATATCTCATTGTGATTTAACATGCATCTCCCTTATAAAATGTGTCCATTGGCATTCCGGATATCCTCTTTGATGAATTGGCCAGATCTGCTGCCCATTTATTAATTGGGTGGTTTTTTATAAATCTTGGGTATTAGCCCTTGTCAGCCATGTAATGTATAAATATTTTCCCCCATTCAGTAGGGTTTTTTTAATCTATTTATATTTTCTTTAACTATGTAAAAGCTCTGTAATTTGAGGTCATCTCAATTGTTTATTTTACTTTTATTTCCCTTGCCATAGGGGCTGAGTATTCAAAAACACATGTGTCATTGATGTTGTGGAACATACTGCCAATGTTTTGTTGAAGCACAAAAGTTTTTAATTTTTATAAAGTTCAATTTATTTTTCTTTATTTGTGCTTTGGAGTCATATCTAACCATTGCCTGATCAAACGTCATGAAGGTTTACATCTTTGTTTTCTTCTAAGATTGTACAGTTTTAGCTCTTACATTAAGGTCTTTGATCCATTTTGACCTCTTTTTGTGTTAGGTATGAAGTAGGAGTAAGGTCACTGGACTCTTACACATGGCTACCCTGTTGTCCCAATACTGTTTGCTGAAAAACTGTTCTCCTACTGAGTGGTCTTGGCACCCTTGTCAAGAATCAGTTGATCATAAATGTATGCATTTGTGTACTCTTGATTTTGTTCCATTGATCGGTTGATCTATCTTTCCTCAGCTGCACAGTCTGGACTATTTTTTTTTAAGATTTTATTTTTGCGTAGAAGATCTGAGATGTAGGCCACAGGTGATTGGGATAAGGGGATTTGACAGAGACAGAGTGGGGAACAGAACAGGGGGATCTACTGAAATACACTGCTGAGTGGAGCAGTCGGCAAGACAGGAAAGGTCTGCTGCACCATGTGGGAAGCTCCCTGGGTAGGGATCCATCTCAGGCTGTTGCTGTGATAATGCTGAGACTTAACCCCTAGGCCACCAGAGAGGCACCTGCACAATCTAGACTATCATAGCTTTGCAATATGTTTTGAAATCAGGACATGTGAGTCCCAAAAAGTGAGAGAAAGGCCATTCTGGTGGCTCAAGGGGTTAAGTCTCAGCACTATGAAGCTTTCGGCAGCCTCTGCAGCAGAGTTCAATCCCCAGCCAGGGAGCTTCCCACATGACGCAGCAGACCTTTCCTGCCTCACCTACTTCTCCCCTCAGCAGTATACTTCAGTAGACCTACCTGTTCTGCTCCCTGCTCTGTCTCTGGTGAATCCTCTCACCACCACCACCACCCACACCCCTGGCCTGCACCCCAGTTCTTGTATGCATAAATAAAAATAAATTTTTTTTAAAAAAAGGTGAGAGACACCTGTGTACTGTGAATTGATCATCACAGTAAGTTTTACACCCATCAATACAGTTACATTTTTTTTCTTGTAATAAGAACTTTTAAGGTCTGCTCTCAGCAATGTACAAGATAGTTGTTATTGA